>PVIC010019091.1:0-18371 GCA_004025085.1 Thryonomys swinderianus | reverse complement strand
CACACACACACACACACACGGAAAACAAATGCCACACAAGACTTCCAGCATCTTCTCTATACACAAGAACTTACCACAGTGTCATATCCTTCAATGTTGACTAAAGTGACACAAAATTGAATACTGTCTTTACCTATGTAAGATTCAACTTTTGCTTGTGACAAACTATCAGATGACAGACATTTCCAGTGGTTTCTTGATACTGCTGGATGGATTCATATCTCTAATACTCTATACAATATTTATGGACAAAAGAGAGCTGCAGGGCATTGAAATGTAGAGGAAGATGGAAAAGAAATCCTATCTTCAGAGTCTATACTTTTATCTAAGAATCAAGAATTTTTTGGAGTATTCTGTCCTCCAAATCTGAGCCAAAATAGTTTCATCTGGCTAACTGGGGTAGGCTGATCTCCAGCAGGTGCCTATCAAGTGCTCCAGGGAGCAGAGGGGCAGAGAGAAGTCAGCAGTTAGGTCTTACATTAGGAGAGCATTTAGGGACAAGCACTCAAGGACAGGGAGGAAGAGGAAGCACAAGTGGGCAGCAGTACATGGAGACTGCGATGCAAAGCTCTGGAGCCTGCAGCATGCTTTGAAAATGGAGTGTCTTGTCCAGAGTTGTAAGCACTACAGTCCATATTCCAGCTGACTGAGACTCAGGTACAGACTGGAAGGATGAGCCAGCTGTCTCCAAGCAAAACACTGCTCACAGAAGACTGACTGCACAGAGTTAAGTTCTGACAACCCACTGAGCATCTCTGAAAGTGTTTCTGGGCCTTGAATTGGAAAAAAAAATGGCAAAAAGACATACCATAGATGGATGGGGTGGTCATGAACATAGTCCAGGTGAGGGAGAGCACCAGTTTTTTGAAGTAAATGCTCTCTGACCCAAACTGCCTGAAATTCTGCAGGTAAAGGATAATTTCCAACTGCATGATGAATAATGACAGTGCCCTCTCCCTTTCCCTCTTGCTCACTCTCTCTCCTATACCTCTTCCATTTTCTCTCTTACTCTTTCCCTACATTCAACGTGTACTGAAGGCACTAGTCAATAATCACTGGTGATATTATTTATGTTTGAAGTAAAATCTTAAAACTGGTTCTTTAAAATAGTATATCTGCTGCCGAAGTGAGCACAGGTTCTTTAAAATAAACTACACTGTTTAATAGTTAATGATGTCTGAGAGATGGCTAACCCTAACTCTAACCCTAACCCTCAAGTAGGAATGAAAAGAGACAGGTAAATACCGACACTGCCCCTAACCAGATCCCAACCCTAACCATAATCCTAAACCTAGTAAGAAACCCAAAGAGATTGGTAAATAGCAAAACAACCCTAACTCTAGCATGAATCCTAACTCTAACCCTAATTCTAATCTTAGAAAAGGAGCCCAAAGTGACTGCTAAATTTCAGCCAACACTATCTTTAGCCTAGATCCTAACACCAACCCTAATCCTAAACCTAGAACAGGAACCCATACAGACTGAAAAATAGCAACCAACAGTATCCCTAACCATATGTTAACAGTATCCCTAACCATATGTTAACACTAACCCTAACCCTAAACCTAAAAAAGAAACCCAAAGAAAACTATAAATACCAATCAACACTATCGCTAACCTGGGTCCTGACTGTAATCCTAATCCTAATCCCAGAATAGGAACAGAAAGAGACTGTAAATGCCAACCAACACCACCCCTAACCCAAATCCTAATCCTGTCTCTATCCTAACAGTATATAAGGAACCCAAAATACACATACACGCTAGGCAACACTATTCCATGTTTAATACTGGTGCATGCTCTTAAATTGTTTAAGGTATGCTTTCTACTCAACTTGCACCTGCATAAGTAATAAAGGTAGTTTAACATTGTATACTCTCATGATTTAGTTCAAGTTATTTCTGCTTGTTTTGAGCACAGTCTAGAGAAACATCATCCATAAGCCGATTCACTTAAGTTTTTTTTTTCATTTTAAGATTTATAAAAAAAATTCTTCGTAACTCAAAACCAACAGAGGGTGTTGAGTTTTGCTGCATGTATTTCAGATGTGTGACATGCTGTGTTGATATACAGCTATGTACTGAAATGATGAGTGCAGTGAAGCCAGTCAGCAACTCCCTGCTCTCAGTTTCCTGTGCTCATGAGCATGTGGGCCCCTGTGCGGTTGGGGGACGTTCAGTTCATTACCACATTTTCAGGACATAATACTAGACAAGCAGGATCCTCAAGCTCTGCATTAGATCTTCATCCTTGTCACTGATTTTAAAGCCTTGTAACTGGTGCCCCATCACTTACACCTGCTCACCCCCCCCAACTTCTACTGTTCTTCTCTTTCCTTCTCTATCCTTGACTTTTTCTTTGATCCCATAGAAAAGAGATCTGAATTTTTGCATTAATCCTAAACATCCCTTCCTTATTAAACGTCAAATAGCACAGTGTTTTCAAACAGAAGGCAATTTAGCCCTTTTTGTACTTAGACTATTACCCATCACTTTGGATAGGCATGCTTCTTTAATTGCTTTGTTGCAAAAACAATTTATGTGCTTTTTAAATGAGTTTAAAGTTTTTCCTTATGAAAGCATGCCACACAGTGAAATAAAATAAATTATCTACACAACAGACTATTCTCTCATTTATTTTTCTATCATCACTAAATCCCTGTAGACTTAGACTCAGTAAGGCATATTGATTGTATAGAGAATCATATGTTGTTAGAAAATTCAAAGAAGAATAATATTACTTCTGTTATAAATCTCCTCCTCTTGAATTATCATTACAAATAAGATAATTCTCCAAACTTATATAAGATTATGGTCTGAAGTACAAATGAAAATAACTAAGATTATGGTGCAATTATGAAGCAGTTTCACAGCTATTTTAGATGAATTTTAATATTCTATTTAAGATTTAAATGTTTCAAACATTATGGGTATTTCTTAGCAAACCAAAAAAGCATTTGATCTCATTCATTTCATTTTCTTAGAGTGAAAATAATTGTGAAAAGACACATTGGGTGTGGAATTTTAAAAAGTCCAAGATCACTGTCCCCGTTCAGAAGATTATGATGTGGACATTTAGGTACGTTCCATAGTATTATTCAGTTATAACACAGTCTCTATTTTCAATGGTTTCCACTCTGAAAAATTTAATGATCCAGGCAAAGGGAAGAAATCTCAGTGGCAACACATGCCCGGAATAATGAACAACCACAACCATCCTGTAACCTTGAAATCCACTGTGTCTGTCTCTCCATTTGTGCTTGGGCCTCAAACTTTGGGATTTGTCTTATCTTGCCTGACACAGTACACTCAAAAGTCCCTGTTACAGTTGAGAGATTAGCAGAATTTAACAGAAATTAACAGCTGCGCTCCATGTAGTCAAGAAAAATCCCATTGGAAAATGCCAGCCTCACCCCTGGACAATGCTATCACGGGCCACCAGGCATGCGGAGCTCTGTTTGTGTTGCTTGGTCCTTACACTGAATAGGTGACAGGCCTGGGACTCTGAACTTCTGCTTTCCCATGGAGGGAAAGATGACCTGTGCTTTCTGCAAACTTTGAAAGTCTAAGTGTGGCAGGAGATACACCCTTGGCCCTGGCCTTGCTGGACAGGTCTCTGGGGCTGAGGCTGGGTACCAGCAGTCCATCCTACTTCCTCCCACCAGCCCTCAGGACCTCAAGGCTTCCTGAGCTTCAAGTGCTGTGTTTCTCTCTCTCCTCCCAGCCGTGGGTGACAGCAAAAAACAGTGTTGGAAGGACTTCTCAGGGCCCCTCTGGGACCTGCCACTGGGGGTGGTTTCCATGCTAGCAAAGCCTAACACTGTGGAACCAATTAAAGCAAAAGTACTAAAGTTTACAAAACAGTTCTCCATGTGACATTTGCCAGTACTATTTTAATGGTCTGCTGTAGTGTCTGTGTTCAGATAGCTTTTGCCTCAGGATGTATGAAGTAACTGTTTTAAGCTGCTAGTGCTAAAAGAGTAACCACAATTTTTCTATTTTCCATTCAGCTCACTTGATAGATACTAGAACAGGCTAAACCCATCTCTCACAGCACTCTGGGAAACTCAGGGAGAGAGACAACAAATCCAAGCCTGGTATTCATTATTTAGTGACTTAGCAATACTCTGTCTCTAGATTTTTGTTTGTTTATTTTGAGACATGGTCTTGCTACATAGCCCAGGCCAGCCTGGAACTCACAGCAATCCTCCTGTCTCTGCCTCATGAGGGCTGGAATTACAGGACTGAGTCACTGTGCCCAGCATTGTGGTATCTGGTTACCAGGAAGCAAACTCAGAACCTCACACTTGCCAGGCAGACACTGGAATCCCAGAGCTAAATCCCCAGCCCTTAGATTTGTTTAAAAGTGAGGGTTAAGGTGGTGAATCAGTGTGAAGGCTCTGAGTCCCATCCCTTGTACCAAAATAACAGCAACGGTGACAGTGACAACAGTAATAATAATAACAACCCTAAGAGTTTGAGAAGCAAAATTGACAGAGACAGAATTTAAAATTTAGCTGCCGGACTCTATTATATAAAGCATTACATAAATTATGATTAAAAGCAAAAGCATATGATATGCAAATTTTGAATCAAAGGACATGAAGAACTTTAAGAAGATTGGAAATTAATTTGTTGATACACTGATGTACAGCATGAATTGAGCAATTTTTATGCATGTTTGGCTCCATTGCCCAAACCCAGGCAACACTGTCTAGCCCCACTTTAGAGTACGTTTTGAGTGACTGCAAAGATGCACACTTTCACCAAGTTCTCCAGTCCTCTAAGTGCTTACATGAAACACGTGATAACAGACCACATGCATAATCAGAAGTGAAAATAACACCAGCACACAGGACGTTTCCACACTGGAGTCTAGGCTGCCAGGATACCCCTTCATATGTGCAGCTTTATTCCATGACTCCTCGTCTTTATTCATCTTAGTTTATGTAGTTTTAACAATGCTTATCACTTGAGCAGTTTTTCTTTTGTATGTTAGATGAATTTAATTATTTGTTTTTGCTTTTGTCCCTGTAACATCTCACCTGGGATCTAAGGGAAATTAAAACTCAGGTGGTGATTTTATACTAGGAATCCACCTTGACTAAATATCCGACCACCTTAATTTTGAACCTTTCTTTACTGACTACACAATGAAGCTCAACTCAGAAGATCCACAAGAAACACAACATCTTTTTTTAATTGAATTCTTTATTGGTACAATTTATATACATCTCAAAATCACGTATAACATTGGGGAATTTGTACCAGTATATGACAAAAGTTAATTCTCATTTTTACCCATATCCCTACCCACCCACACCTCCTCAACCCCTTTATACATGCTCTTTTATTTTCTTTCTGTATCATATTTATTCCTTCCCTTCATCACATTACCACACCAAATTTCCTATGGAAATTTCCCACTCTATAAAAGCTGTCATACTTTCTAGAGCTCATTTGCATTTACAGGTGTTCATGTCAAAGAGAAGATCCGGAATTTGTCTATCTGTGATCTATTGATTTCACTTATTAGTATATCCTCCAGGTATCTTCATTTGCACCTAAATGGATCGATCTTGTCATTCTTTGTGGCAGAGTAATACTCCATTAAAAAAAAAAACACATCTTCTTTATCCACTCTCCAGTTGATGGACATTTGGGTTGTTTCCAAGATTGAGATATCACAATCTGAGCTGCTATGAAAAAGGGTGTACATCTGTCTTTCCAATGTGAGTTTTTAAATTCTTTTGGGTATATTCCTAGCAGGGAGATAGCCGGGTCAAATGGGACCCCTAGTCCTAGTTTTCTGAGAAATCTCCACACAGATCTCCACAATGGTTGTACAAATCTGCAATCCCACCAAAAGCGGAGAAGGGTTCCTTTCTCCACACAGCCAGGCCAGCATTTATTGTTGGTTGATTTTGTGATTACGGCCATTCTTTGTGGAGTGAGATGAAATCTCAGTGTTGTTTTCATTTGCATCTCTTGAAGGAGCAGTGATGTTGAACATTTCTTCATATGTTTCTTGGCTGCTTTGACTTCTGCCTCTGAGAAGTGTCTGTTCATTTCAGATGCTCATTTTTGAATTGGGTCTTTAAACTTGGGGAGGCTGATCTGTTTAAGTTCTTTATATATTGTAGATAATAGCCTTTAGTAAAGATTTTTTCCCATGTTGTTGGTTGTCTTCTAGCAGTGCCAGTGACTTCTTTTGCTGTGCAGAAGCTTTTCCATGGAATGAGATCCCATTTGTTGATTCTTTCTGCTAGTTCTTGTGCTATAGAGGTTTTATTCATAAAGTCTCTGTCTAAGCCAATGTCTCCAAGAGTTTTACCTAGCCTGTTTTCCAGCAGGCTTATTGTTTCTGTTTTAATGTTTAAGTCTCGTATCCACTGTGAGTTTAGTTTTGTGTATGTTGAAAGAGGGAAAGATCCCACCAAAAAAGAAAACTACAGGCCAATCTCTCTAATGAACATTGATGCAAAAATCCTCAATAAGATATTGCAAACATAATACAGAGAGTTATCAAGAAAAGCATACACCCTGATCAAGTTGGATTTATCCCAGGGATGCAAGGCTGGTTCAACATATGTAAATCAATCAATGTAATATATTACATTAACAGAGTCAAGGACAAAAACCATATGATTATCTCAAAAGACACAGAAAAAGCATTTGACAAAATCCAACACCCATTTATGATCAAAACCCTACAGAGAATTGGAATTCATGGACTTTATCTCAATTTAATACAAGCTATTTATGAGGAAACCAACAGCCAGTGTCATACTCAATGGGCAAAAACTGAAACCTTTTACACTAAGATCAGGAACGAGACAAGGAATCCTGTTGTCACCACTCTTGTTCAATATAGTACTGGAAACATTAGCCATAGCAATCAGGCAGGACAAAAATATAAAAGGAATAAAGATAGGAAAGGAAGAAGTTAAACTGTCATTACTTCCTGATGATATGATACTATATCTAGAGGATCCTACAAACTCAACCAAAAGACTGCTAGACTTAATTACCAAATTTGGTAGTGTTGCTGGATACAGGGTCAATGCTCAAAAATCAACAGCCTTTGTCTACACAAACAACAGACTCACTGAAACAGAAATTGGGGAGGCAATCCCTTTCACAGTAGCACCCAGAAAAATGAAATATCTAGGAATCAACCTAACAGAGGAAGTGAAAGATCTCTACTCTGAAAACTATAGGACTCTGAAAACTGAGATAGAAAAGGAAACCAGAAAGTGGAAAGATAACCCTTCTTCCTGGGTCGGGAGAACCAACATCATCAAAATGGCTATACTCCCACAACTACTATATAGATTCAATGCAATTCCAATTGAAATCCCAATGGTATACTTCTCAGAGCTAGAGAAAATAATGCAAAAATTCATCTGGAAACACAAGAAACCTAGAATAGCAAAAGCAATTCTAAGCAACCATGACATGGCAGGGGGTATTTAAATCCCCAATTGAAAACTCTACTATAAAGCTGCTATGATAAAAACTGCATGGTACTGGCAAAGTAACAGACCCAAGGACCAGTGGAATAGATTAGAAGACCCAGAAACAACTCCGGATACACTAAGCCACCTTATCTTTGACAAAGGAGCCAAACATCCCCAGTGGAAGAAAGACAGCCTCTGTAACAAATGTTGCTGGAAAAACTGGGCTTTAGCCTGCCAAAAGCTAAAGCTAGACCAAACACAACATCTTGATATGATTGGAACACCAACTAAAATCCACCACATTTCATGGAATTTTTGCAATTGATTTTCATTTATCTGTATTTCTACTTTTTAAAAGTTAGTATGACGTTTTCATATAATCATTTTTCCTAAAGTAATATGGTAATAATAAAATACACTTTATTTTTCTGCCTCTCAGATCTTCCTTTCAGAGAGGCTTCTTTGTGCTTTATCTTGAGTGATTTCTTCTCTCAAAATTAATAATGTGCGTGTGCCTGCTGAGTGCACTTTACAATTGTTATGACTGAGGAGAGAATCCAGACAAATGAAGATATACTATTTATTTCTCTCATTTGAAGGACTTTACACTTATTATTTTGAAACATCACACCTACACAAACGCGAGAATCATTCTAAGTAGAAATTATTATAATATTACACATCCCAGGAATACGTTTGAATTAAATTCATTCATCCACTCATTTAACAAATACTACCGAAAATGTTTGAGGTGATGAGACTTATTTTGAATCCCAAATGTAAAAATGGGTTTCTGTACTCAAGTAGCTTGTGATACAGTACAAAGAAATAAACAGGTAACCAAACAGCATAAAGGATGCCAAGTACTATAGCAGAGAAACAAAGAAGTTGTCCGGTGGAGAGCTCACTGAGCCTTAAAAATATCTAAAGAGGCAACTTTGTCATCTATGAACAGAGATATCCCACTTATCAATGTAGTATTTGAGGTGTGATAAAATATAATGGTGAATATTTAAATTTAAATAATAATTATTAGAGCAAAAACACATTGCCATAATCCCCCCAACTCCTCCCTTCATGTGTCTCACTTATCCCAAGATCCGTGGCACTGGCTGAAGAAGTTCTTTTTCATTAGTATCTTTGGTACTGTCATGGCTGCCTCAATAACCTCATTCCACTCAAAGCCTTTGCCTTTCATGATCATTTTGATTATGGAGAAGAATCAAAAGTTCCACTCTGTCAGACCCAGTGAGTGGCTTAAGTGTGGACATAGCACAACACTTCTACACATCTGTCTTTCTGCTGGACACACTGGGCAGTGGACTCCCCTCAGTTTTGATCATATTTTGTCAAGACACTTCCAAAAGACTTCAGCAAGGGCAAGAACACTGAGCTGAGCATGTCAGAGCCATGGAGGGTATTCTGCGGGTCCTGAAGGCCATGTATTTTTGCCATGATAAGTATTTTGAATTTAAACTTCCCTTGTCTATTTCAACCTCAGGTACCAGGGGCATAATACATGAAAGTGAAGTAAACTTCTGAATTATCTCTGCTGTCAGGCTGATGGGTCAATACCTTCACCCCTGCTGTGTTACACACTTCCCTTGCTTACCTCATAGAGCAAACACATTTAGAACAAATTGTGTCAGTGTGGTACAGAAACTAAAAGTATGAATGGAAAAATACATACAGGCCTTTAGCGTTGTTGCCCCCATAGAATAAACAACCAATAGCAACTTTGTTTAGATAATTATAGTTTTGTGACTCAAGCTTATTTGTTGATTTTAGAAGCCATGTGTAGATACATGAACTACACTAAAAGTAGAGTATATCCCAGGATTTTTCATCATAAATGTGCTTTGACCTTCTTTCACTTATATAATCACCCTGGTATGATACGGATGTAACTCTACTAGGAGTATATATGTACTTACATCAGATGGGAATTTTCTCAGACTTTAGGCAATCATTTTTGTCTCTGATCGACCTATTTCATAACCATCATTTCATATTAAATATTCATGTGCACTTTTTTGGGGTGGCTCCATAACAGTAAGTGGGATTGGGGTAATTTATTAGAAGAATTCTCTATTATAAGGCACTCATAAAGATTCTATATTTTCAGTAGTATATAAAATGCCATGATGATATATTTCCAATTTAATTCTCATATGCTTCACTAGGATTCCTCCGTAGAAACTGGAATCACTCTCAAAAGTCACATACCTTTACAACACTACAGGGTGTAAAATTTACACGGTGAAAAAGGGTGACTAAACTGTTGCAAATCTTCCCCTAACAGGTTGTTACAGGTGATTACTTAGAATGTTAAAAAGCACCCATGATCAGCTGCAAAGGATAAAGGACCGCCTTACGTCTGCCAGGCAGTAACTGTCAGTCAATGGCACATCCTGAGCCAGTGCTGCAGGAAGGCAGTAGAATCATGAAAATCGCAAGCCTGGCCCTTCCTCTGAATGCATGACACTTTTGTTTCACACATTCTTTGTCCAAAATTTCAACTCAAGTCTTCCCGGAGAAAGCTTTGCTGAGTGATGACAAAAGCGAATTTTATGCCTTTGTAGAAAATAGAGACATTTAGAGCCAGTCTTGGTGTCTTTGTTCTCTGCGGCAAACAAAAGAAAACAAAACAAAAATAAGCTCCATGAATTTCGTCTCCCTTAAGTTTTATCTTCTACATTGGAGGGACTAAGTTTAAAATGTATTTTTAAGTCTATACTTCCCTAGGAAGGAGTTTTGCATCTTCTAATTTGGATGATAACTACAATATTTGATTTGCACTTATGAATATTTATGTGCTCAGGAAGCATCTGAAAGAAAACAACAGTATTTCAAAGCAACTAAACTCAAAATAACACTCTCTCTCCTATGTACGTCTGGCATGAAAGATGGGTTAGCTTTCTCCCCTGGTGCAGTGACCACCTCAGACCTCGTGTGGACACCAGCCTGGCCGTCTTGGTGCTGGGGACCCCGCTCCTTGCTGGGAGCTTTCCTTCTCTAGACAGAGCGGTAGCCCTGGCTGGAACAGGCCACTGATTTAATTTGTACAACTGTCAAGTTTTAGTCCTATAAAAATTGCATTTAGAATACAAAGAATAATGAAGATGCATGTCTTTCTTCTACCTTTGTATTGTCTTTGGGATAATTTGCTTTGGAGACTCATGTACACATGAGTTTAATGTGTATGTGTATTCACTATCTTACCCCAGCATGATTCTCTTTATATCCAAATGAAAATATATTTTAATGTTTATTTTTAATATGTAACTCCACTTTTTAAATTGAATTTTATCGGTTCATTATATACATGCATCATGATCACACTAACATTGACAACTTGTACCAATATATGAGATGATTTAATTTTTATTTTTCACATTCCCCTGCCCACCCTACAACCCCCCACCCCCTATATACGTTTTGTTTCCTTTTTTACCATTACATTTTTTCTTTCCCCTCATTGCACCTACCATTTTTCCCTATGAATATTTTCTATTTCACAATATCTACCATACATTCTAGAACTCACTTACATCCTCAGATTCTCATACCAAAAAGAGATATGGTATTTACATATCTGTGAACTATGTATTTCACTTATGAGTGTGTCCTCAAGGTGTGTCCATTTGAGTATAAATGGCTCCACCCCTGTTTATATATTTCAGTCATGAAGATTTGTGTGAATTTCTGGGTTCCTTCCTCCTCCCTTTTCACCCTGGTCCCTGGCTTGAAGTACCCTTTGAATTACTCCACACAGGTTTGTCACTGGGGTCCCACAGGTGCCTCACCCATCATCTTCATCCCTCCCAGGCTTCGTGGCCAGTGGTCCAGAGTATGTTTTATTCCTATCACTGCCATTCTTGCTTTCTCTTCTTGCTTTCTTTCAGGCTAAATCTCATTAAATATCTGGAACTTTTCAAAGTTGGTTTGGGAATTCATAGAATTAAAGGACTGTATTCCTTCCTGGAACTGTGACAGGGATATTTCTCTTGATTTTTGCTAGTCCCTGTGAACTGTTTTCCTTCAAACAGTGAGGCAAGAAGCAGCTATCACCAGATCCTATGAAAGTATATATATTTCCAAAGTTAAAGAACATTGTTCAAATTAAGAAACAAGATGTATCTTAGAAGATTGTTAGAAATAAAATAAGATGTTTTAAGCAAAAGAAAGAGGCTGGTATCCCACAATAGCTTCAGCAGATAACCCTAAGAACAGATAGGCATTCTGAATTTCATGCAATATTTATATAAACAAATGGATATTTTCTTTATTCAACACCACAAATATAGGAGCAAAAGAGAAAAGTATTAAAGAGAATCATCAATGCAGTTGACTAGATTCTATGTTCTATAAAATAATCAAAATTTATTAAAAAGCACTATGGCTGTTATTCTATTTTGGGATATTTGTTCAACCTAGACATAAACTATAATATATTCTACTGATGGAACTTTTAGCTTTTATTGAACATTTACAGCATGTCTAGCACAATTACAATTATTTGTGAGCCTATTCATCACAATAATTGTCCTAAAAGGTAGGTGTTATTAGTATTCATATTTATAAGTGTGGAAAGTGAACATGAATTTTAAGAGATTTGCTGAATGCCACAAGGTAGTAAATATGGAGGTAAGATTTTAAGTGAATCAGTGTGACCTAGAAACCTACCCCACTCACAGCATTTGAAGTGTTCATTAGAGATCCATTCACCATGTGTGTGCACACACATGCACGCGTGCACACACACACAATCAGTGATATGCGATTGTTTGTGGGGGAAGTAGTTGAAGGTCTGAATGGTATAGCTGGTCCCATGTGTAGCAAAAAAAAAAATGGAGAATGATTAGGATTTTCAGATGACTTCATAATTACTTCTGTAGTTTTAGGTGCCATTCTAATATGGACTGGGTGGTTGTAAGAACTTTCTCACTGATTTCTCTGTCTCTAATTTTACATTTCTTTCTTTCCTCAATAACAGAACCCAGTTTTTACCAGGTTTGTGATGTTGTAATCACATCTAGATAATCTTCTACTTTGGGTTGCCTGGTTTTCACTCTGAGAGAGAGGGAAAGAAATGTTTATTTCATAGGGACTTTTCTTCTGGGACTTTCCTTTTGGTCATTTACAGAGTTTGCTTTATTCTAAGGAACAGATCCTACAATTCATTCACAATGAAGTGACCTGAGAAAACTTAGAATATCTTTCTGCTTTTGTTTAAAATCTTAGGAAACCTTATAAAACATCTTATTAAAAGAAACACATTTTCAAATGCAGTTTAGAAAACCCTCCAAACTCCAGAAGAATTTCCCTTTCTGTTACCTTTTTCCCTTTTTCAAATCTGGCCACAATGGAATTTTATTGTTGTCTTTGGTCTTTAGTTCTTTATTTTCCCTTTTAAAAACTATTTTAGTAATGTTTAAAATGTGCCTTACTCTTCCTCTCAGATGAGCTGTTTGACAGCAAGATCTTCTGTGGTTTTATTCAACTCTGCCTTATGTACACTACCTTACTAGAAGCAGTCAAGAAATATTTGTTGAATTTTTAATGTGATATAACTCAGTGCATGGAGAAACACAGAATAACTGGATAAAAGAATACAATGTTCATTCTTGTTTATCATATGTTTTCTATCAATTTTCTATGACTCTTGATAGTACACAGAGCTCATCACAGGTTTCAAAATTAAAACAGTGGGGGGGTCTATGCTGGGCATGGTGGCTCACGCCTGTAATCCCAGCACTTGGAAGGCAGAGGCAGGAGGATTGCTGAGTTCGAGGCTTGCCTGGGCTACATAGTGAGCTCAGAGCAAGCCTGAACTACAAAGCAATACTCTGTCTCAAAAAAAAAAAAAAAAAACTGAGGGGAAAAGGTGAGGAAAGGGGTGAAAGAATGAAAGTGCACTAGATAATGTACCAAGGTCACACAAGCAATATAAGCTTTATTACTACAAATAAACTTAAAAATAAGAAAGGAGTAACATGCAGAGATATTTTAAAACACATAACTAATAAAAGTTTACTTTTTAACTTTATTTTCATTAGAATATGAATTCTCAAGTACAATGGATTTCACTGATGTAATCAAAATCTTATATTGTAGTTTAAAAAAAAGTGGTGCTTGTTTGTCATAAGTAGGAGGGGGAAAGAATAAGTACTTGAAAGTTTTTGGATTGAATATCTTTTTAAAAAAATTTTAGCTCTATGGTTGGAAAAATATTTATAACTAGCATCTCTGCCATGCAATCAGTATTTCCAAATATCAGCTTCTTAACCTAAGTGCACACATGAAAATTCCATTGTAAATTAGATTTACTCCTAGTACTTTAAGACAGTGGGGGAATTTGAGTTGAAATTTACAAAAAGAACATGAAACAAAAGCAAATAAAACAAAATGATGAATTAAGTTTTAAAAAATATCTACTCAGATGATTTCAGTGCTGAAAAGTGGAAATTACATATAATATTTCCCCATTTCCTACAAGAGAGCAGTGTGATGAAAACAGTTTGCTTTTTTGGCGAGAGAAGGAACAGTATGTTTAGTAGGAAGGATTATTCCAAAGCTAAGCTTTCTTTTATTGACCTTAGCTCTCTATCTTGAGATATCAGGAGTTTTATAGCCTTGCTGAAGCTACGGAGGAGTGATAACTGTTTCATAATTTGCAAAGTTAATTTCATTTACCTTTGATGTTTCCATTACATTTTCAAACCTTATAATTTTTTCCTCTCCTCTCTAACACCACAGTTCTCTTCCTGATAGCACTTAATGGAGAGTTGTTATCGCAAGTGTTAAAAATTTGTTTGGATATATTATCATCAGGACTTACATCTTACATATAAATTTTGTCTTCCTGGGACCTGTGTAAGAAAGAATATCTCTTGTCTGTGGTAGTTTCAAAGCTATTCCTCTCCAATCCTTGGTCTTGTAATCAATAAAGCCTATCATATCAGCCTTTCAAAAATATATGAGTGTGCTGTGTGTGTTCAGTATGTTAACTTCATAAGACTTTAATTTTGCCAAATTATATTAAAAAGAGTCAGAAAAGCAACCAAGCTTGAAGTAAATATTATAAATTCATCCATCCAATATTTCAAATGTTTAATTAGCTCTCCCAGCATGATTCCTTCCAGGTAAATTATTCTTTAATTTACTAGTAATATACGGCTTTATTCTTTCTCTCTTTCTAGTATTAAGATTTTTATTGAACTATTTGGATTTTCTCCCTTAGGAAATCAAAGAAAGGGTCAAGAAAATTCGAGAATACCTTCTCAGACAATTTAGCAGAAAAATGACAAAATTCACATTATATATTTTCTTCAAATGGTAAGCTAAAATGGAAGGCACTACTCTGATACTTCACTCTGTTGGTAATGTTTTGGAGAGATTACATGAATTGTGTTATATTCTTATTACTTAGGGTCAGGTAGGTATATGAACTACAGTGCAGGTTTGGGGCTTTATATTCAGTGGTTTCCTGCATTAAACATCCTCAGCAGGATAGCAATAGAAAAAAAAACATTAAAAATATGCCAAGATATGCTGAAGGTGAGTCTGAGAGACATGAGTTCCATAAGCTTGAGGCTGTGGAATCCCTGGTGATGTTTGGAAAGACAGAATTATGTGGAAATTCAGTTTGGAAAATTCAACCTCTTTCACTGAGCAGAAAGAGAGAGTGTTGCTGACATCAGCCAGTCTAAACTATAAGGATGACAGAGATTCCAGATTATTTTGTAAATGTCATCTGTCCTCATCTTTTCCATACAAACTGGAATAAACAACAACAAAAACATAAAATCTAGATGTGGAAAACATAGAAACAAGAAAAAAAAAGAAATTAATTACTTGGATATACTTTCCCCTATTTTTTTGTCATGACTTGAATTGTACAGTAGTCAGCTTTCTCATTTCTGCAAGAAAATATTTGACACCTTCAATTCAAAGGAAAGGTTTATTTGGCTCACAGTTGCCAAGGTATTAGTTCGGGGTCAGCTGGGTCCAAGCAGAGATGTCACTGTGAATGGCTGTGGTGGAACCAGCTGCTTAGTCTATGGTGACCAGGAAGCTGAGCAGAGGAACATCCCGAGCAATGAAGACATAAGGTACAAGAACACACTCCAACAACCCATCCAAGCACACACAGAAGTATGTTTTACTAATCTACTATGTCTCTTTCAAACCAATCAAATCAAGACTGTCAGGAATTGTGTGTTCTCACCAAAATATGTTGCATTTGTACACTTAGAGTCTGAAAATGGGATCAAACTTATAAACAAGGTCTTGCTATATTTAATAGAGTTAAGATGAGGTCTTTAGGGCAGAGACTCAGCCAGTATGACTGATGTCTTTAAAATAAGAGAGGAGATTGAAACCAGCCACTGGCGAACAGGTAAAATATGTGGGGAAGAGACAGAAACTGGACTGGTTGAGGTATACATCAAGTTTGCCAAGGACTCAACAGACACTATCCTGAGTGGGACAAACAAAGAAAGACCCTCTCCACAGGATTCAGAATGGCCTTCCAATAATTCAATTACAGTTTTTGAATTCCTAGAGTTTCAATTTTCTAATCCCTGGGATTTAAAAAAAATATTCTGCTATTTAAAAAAATATTCTGCTATTTTATAGGTATATTCTTTACATAAAGGCAAATGTTTACAACAAAACTTATATTTTACAAAAGAATAGTATGCAGATATCAAATCTTTTATTTATTTTTTTCTTTTTTTGAGACAGGGTCTCGCTTTGTAGTTCAGACTGGCCCTGAGCTCACTATGTAGCCCAGGCAAGCCTCTCTTACTCAGCAATCCTCCTGCCTCCTGAGTGCTGGGATTACAGGCGTGAGCCATGACACCTGGCACTGTGATATGTGGTATTGATTGCTGGTGGGAGTGAGTCACCATGCCCAGCATTGTATGTGGTTACCGGGGATCAAACTCAGGACCTTGTGCTTGTGAGGCAGGTGCTGGAACCACTGAGCTAAATCTCCAGCCCTGAACAAATCTTTATTTGGTCCTTTTTTTCATATTTTAGAAGGTTGCCATAGTGCTACTGAATTAAATGTATATTCTGTATTCATGGCCCCTGATTGAAAGTCTCTAATAAAATAGTATATTGAGAATTATTTTTAGCTGATTCTTAAAAATGAGTCCTTACTTGTCTTCACCAGAGAGTCTCTAAAATTTCTATAATCAAAGATCTATATTCTTCTGTTACCCAGTGCCAACCCCCAATGTCCACTAAGTGTATACAACATTAAAGAAATAAAAATATTTTTATTTTTTATTTATTTATTTTTTTGAGACATGGTCTTGCTTTGTAGTTCAGGCTGGTCCTGAGCTCACTATGTAGCCCAGGCAAGCCTCAAACTCAGCAATCCTCCTGTCTCTGCCTCCCAAGTGCTGGAATGACAGGCATGAGCCACCATGGCCGGCACTGTGGTATGTGGTATGTGGCAGGTGGGCATGAGTCTCCATGCCCAGCATTGTATGTGGTCACTGGGGATTGAACTCAGGACCTTGTGCTTGCGAGGCAAGCACCAGAACCACTGAGCTAATCCTCCAGCCAAGAAATAAAAATATTTTAAAAAGCACTTCACTTCCCATAACACTATCTCATCATGTCCTGTTTTATTTCTCTCTCTTCTTCCTTGATAATCGAACCTGCCACCCTTCTGAAACTTTAAGTCACAAAACTCACTTTACACTTCGTTTAATGATGTTAATAGTACTCAGACTCAGATGAATTATCTATAATTATTTAAGATATAATTAAATGACATTCACATTTGATGTCACCCACAAGCATTTATTATACACCTACTATATGTCAAATATGATAATAATTGCTTGGGATGAAAAGATAAATAGAACATAACTTCTTATCTCTAAGAACTTAGTCCTCCAAAGAAAGTAAGCAACATTGCATTTAAATATATTCTATCACATAACAGGACATAAATAAAAAACCTGACATTCAGGAAAAGAGTGGATATTTCCAAGTGAAAGGTATGTTGGAGGATTACGTGGAAGGCTGGGACAGAACTTATTTGGCACAAGTTCTGTTAGAGTTCACCAGCTACCCTGTGACTCCCCCTTGATTTTCTCATGCAGGCTGTTGTTGCAGGCCTGGGTGTCTAGGTGAGGTCACATTAATATTTCTCACTAGAGGAGACAGAAATGGCACATATCACCCCCAGGTCTCTGGAAGGTCTTTTTTCACTCAGCTCAGCACTTAACTGAATGTAGGGAATTTCGTGGAAGAGAGGCTTTACAATTCCTGATCAAATCTCAGAACGGCGGCCTGCTGAGTACCCCATGGTATGAAACAGATCTTCTCTATTATATGTAGCTCCTGGGATTTTGGAGCTGTTTGTCGGAGTAGTCTGTTCATCCTCACTAACACAATGCTCTCATACATACTGTTCATATACAGAAAGTTGAAAACTTAGTGATAGCTTTGCAGACAGAGGTCAGAAGGACGTTCGAGAAATGAGAAAGACAATGTATAAACAGACCAAGTCACAAAAAGGATTCCCCTCTCCAGAGAATAATGAATATCAAGGATGAGTGCTCACTTACCCTCATCAAAGAGAGTGGACATAGAGAGGATGGCAGGAAAGGGGGCCCCAAGTGGTTTAGACTTTCCAGGGCTCAAGGTATCAAAATAAGCAAAGAGGAAGCCAGAGCAGCAAGTCTTCTCAAAGCACGAGAATATGAATGACATGATCAGAGCTAGTTTTACTCTTCCCTCTTCCACTTCCCTTTCCCCCTCCTCCACTTCCTCTTCCTCTTCTTTTCCTTTTCCTTCTCCTTCTTCTTTCCTCTTCCTCTTCCTCCTCCTCCTCCTCTTCCTCTTCCTCTTCCTCTTCCTCTTCCTCTTCCTCTTCCTCTTCCTCTTC
>PVIC010019090.1:6058-31032 GCA_004025085.1 Thryonomys swinderianus | reverse complement strand
AAAAAAAAAAAAAAAAGAATACTCACTCTTGGGCCAGAGGGTTAGCTCAGTGGTTCCGGTGCCTGCCTCACAAGCGCAAGGTCCTGAGTTCAGTCCCCAGTAACCACATACAATGCTGGGCGTGGAGACTCATGCCCACCAGCCATCAATACCACATACCACAGTGCCAGGCATGGTGGCTCATGCCTGTCATCCCAGCACTTGGGAGGCAGAGACAGGAGGATTGCTGAGTTTGAGGCTTGCCTGGGCTACATAGTGAGCTCAGAGCCAGCCTGAACTACAAAAGCAAGACCCTGTCTCAAAAAAAAAAAGAATACTCACTCTTAGTGCCATCAGCTAAGGAGTACTGTTACAAAGGAGAAGGAATATGTATCCCAACATAGATACATTTATACACAGATAGATACATTTATACATAGATACATTTATACAGATACATTTATACATAGATACATTTATACATAGATAGATACATTTATACAACATAGATACAAGTATCCCAACATAGATACATTTGGTTACTACACTTCCAAACATATAGGTAATTTCTGACGACATAAAAGAGTCCAGAGAGGTCAACTGGCTGTATTTTTTTTTTTTTTCTGAGACAGAGTCTCGCTTTGTAGTTCAAACTGGTCCTGAGCTCACTATGTAGCCCAGGCAAGCCTTGAACTCAGCAATCCTCCTGCTTCTGCCTTCTGAGTGCTGGGATTACAGTCGTGAGCCATCACGCCTGGCACTGTGGTATGTGGTATTGATTGCTGGTGGGCGTGAGTCATCACGCCCAGCACTGTATGTGGTTACCAGGGGTGGAACTCAGTACTACCTTGCGCTTGCGAGGCAGTCACTGGAACCACTGAGCTAAATCTGCGGTCCCTGGCTGTATTTTTATACTAAATTTCTAGGACTTGGGCCAGAGATTTAGCTCAGTGGTTCTGGTGCCTGCCTACCAACCGCAAGGTCCCTGGTTCATCCCTGGTAACCACATACACTGGGAATTGTGACACATGCCCACCAACAATCAGTACCACACACCACAGTGCTGGGAGTGGTGGCTCACGCCTGTCATCCCAGCACTTGGGAGGCAGAGACAGGAGGATTGCTGTGAGTTCAAGGCTTTCCTGGGCCAGAACTACACTGAGACCCTATCTCAAAAAAAAAAAATTTCTAGAACTTTACATATAGAGCGAGAGAAAAACTAAAGAACTGTAGATTACCAGGAGTAACTTCAAGATTAAGACAGGATCAAATAGCATTCATGTGACCCAAGCAAAGGCATACTGTATTGTTCATAGCTACTCACACGTACTCCTGATTATCCTAGTCATGTTGCCAATGTAACTTGGAAATCAGACATTATTTAGTTCAGAAATTCTTCAAGATCATATACCTCATCCAAGAGAGTATTTTTATTTTTAAAAGTTAATTGTTATAGTATACTGTACTATATTTATATCAACCAAATCTTTGATATTTACAATTTTATCCCTGATTTCTACTTCAGTCCTTAATTATATGACAGATACTGTGGCCGCTGAGCCATGGAGCCACAGTTCTTAAGGCCGTTTTTATGCTTCTGGGGTTCCTGGTTTTAAAAAGATTTACTTGCAAGAGAGGGACTTCAGAGTTTTAAAGTCATAGACTTACTGAGCTTCCCTTGGTGGTTCCATAACACAAGATAAGTTTTCGATAATTATAAACACGAACTTCTGAGAAAATATTGAGATGAGCAGGTACATCTAAGCAAAATGGAGACAAAAAGGAAATTAATACTACACATGCCAATTTTTAAAACACAATTATGAAAAAGAGGACATTTTGGCAATATTATATGCCTAAATAAAAAAGCCTCTAAAATAGGTACTTTTTTTTTTTTTAAGGCAATAGCACAAATAGACAGTATGCTACAAATGGGGCCAGGATAGGAAGGGCCAGTACTGAAGCAGGCTAGCAGACTGGCCAGAGGGCTCCAATTTCAATTCTGCCACTTCCTTGTTACATGGCCTTCAGCAGTGTTCTTAGTATGCGTGACCTGTCTTATTTGTAAAATGCAGAATATTAACTAACTCAGCCAATTGTGAGGACTGAGGGAATTAACAGAAGGAAATGACATGGCAGACAGTAAATATATACAGTACAATAATAGTACAGGCATGCACAGGCAGATCTGAGTTGATGAAAGGGACACACTTTTATTAGGCATATTTTTATAAACAATGTGCATTTTTACTTCAACTAAAAAGGGAGGGGGGTAATTTTAAAGGAAGATTACTTGTACCTGGTAGAGAACGTGCAAATTCCAACACACACTCATACAATCGTGCAATGCTGTTCCAGTCATTAAGGAACATCTCGACCACTTTTCTACCACCAACAGGTTCAGACAACAGATTTTCATATGTCAGGTAAACATGCCTAGACGGTCCTACAGGGTTAAAAGAGATTAATAGTAATAAACACTAAAAAAATTCACAAATATGCAAAGACAAAGAGTGTGAAACATCTCACCTTGCTCCCTGGTAGAAGTGCCATTAAGTGGACAGTTTGCAAACACTAATTCTGCCACCCATGTGCGGTTATTTCTACCTTGTAATCGGAAAGTGCAATCAAGGAGAGAACGATCCAGAGCCTTTTGGGTTTCCTCATTCACACCCTTACAGGGAGGAATTCTGGTAATGAAAGATAGCATATGAAGTGGACTTTACACAGAAAGACAAGGCATAATGCACACAATGACAGGCAGGGTATGACATCAGAGCTAAAGCACAAATTTTACTGCTAGATACCTTCTGCAAAAGAGGGAACGATCACATAGTAATTACAGTATTTATCCAATTTAACTTGCATCAACCTGGATCAGGACCTCTCACTTTAACAAAGTAATAATTTTGACATTATTCATAATCCTGTTATTTAAAAAGACCATACATATAAAATGAAAATCAAGAATAGTGGTTCCACAAAATCAGAACACCCTCCAGAAAAAGCTATTTACAAAATACTTGTAAAGCTACTCTTCGAAGCCAGGGCAACAAAGTACAAAGAATAAGGACTGCAAAGCCAGGAGCACACATTGTAATTCATATTCAGTCACATTCAACCTCTCAGAATTTATTTCCCCAACTACAAAATAAAGAATTTCCTTACAGGTCATTGAGGGAAAAAAGTGGCAAAACAACAGAGAGAACACTCACTGTATCTGACAGAGCAGACATATGTTAACCCCTCCTGGCAGCCATGACAAAATTCTGGCTCATTATGGCCCATGGCCCCTTCTTCCTCTTACTGTTGCTGTGATGTAGCTTTTCATGTATTAACTCATTTAACATACATATTGTCTGTCACATATACATGCATACACACATGCCACATACACAAGAGAAATATAGTAGCTTTTGGTGTCTTAGAAATATCTACCTATCCATGCCCCTTCTACAGCTTTACAAACTATCTCCTTTGTCATAAAACACAATAGGGTAACATATTTTAGCTTCTCAGTAATTTTTTTGTGTTTTTTTTTTGAGACAGGGTCTCGCTTTGTAGCCCAGGCAAGCCTCGAACTCAGCAATCCTCCTATCTCTGCCTCCCGAGTGCTGGGATTACAGGCGTGAACCACCACGCCCGGCACTGTGGTACGTGGTATTGATTGCTGGTGGGCATGAGTCTCTACGCCCAACATTGTATGTGGTCACTGGGGGTCGAACTCATGACCTTGTGCTTGCGAGGCAGGCACCGGAACCACTGAGCTAACCCTCCGGCCCCACTTCTCAGTAATTTTAGTAATGTATAAAACAATGAGGTGATATATTACTTATATACAATCTCTTTTTGTTCTCTTGTTGTTTGTTTGACACAGGGTCCTGCTGTGTTCTTCAGGCTGGCCTTGAACTCACTATATATCCCAGGACAGCCTCAAACCCACAGTGATCCTCCTGCTTCAGCCTACTGATCACTGGGATTACTGGCATGCACCTCCATGCCCAGCTTACACATTATCTCTTAACCCATTTCCAATTTGCCCTAAGAAATTGGCAGATTACTCAAAATTACTAATCTTACTCTCAAAGCCTGCCACAAAGTATTTTGCTTGTATTATTTCTGCATTGCTCTAGTATTATCAATAGTCTTTGGGAACAAAAGACATCATTCTATTAATAACATTCTTTTTTTAATAGCAGTATTTCCAGTTACAAAATATAGTAATTCTTGTCACTGAAAACTAAACAAACACTGGCAGTGAGCTGCATATTTTTTTCTAAAATGAGTTAATTCAGAGAGAAAGTGTTTATTTCTCAGATTTAGCATAATGACTATATGAAATGAAAATAACTACAAAATATAGGTAACTGGAAATTGGAATCTTGGTTCAGTAGTCTTATTTAGAGTATTATACTTAAGATGGGGTTTCTTAATCTTGGTAGTAATAGCACTTTGGGCTAGGCTATTTTTTTGTTGCGGAAGACTCTTATGTACCCTGGCTTCTACCCACTGGATGCCAGAAGTCCCTCCTACTCCTCTTCACAGTTAATGATAACCAAAGATGTCCCCAGATGGTCTCCTGAGTTCAAGAACCACTGACCCAGGGCAAAAAACTCAGGAGAGAAAAAACATGACAGAGATTGCATGTAACAAGAAAAAAAAATCAATAAAAACATTTTAGAGGAGAAAAAAAGCAATGGAAGGTCACATAAAAATACAATACTAAAATTTTCTCATAATTTCTACCATGTCTCTTCCTCAATAAGCAGCTTTTATAATTTTTCAAAAGTTACCTTTCATACTGTAAACTCTTACAACTACCAAGAAGATTCTGCCCAACTACATTTTAGATAGTTATGAAACTTCACATGTGACATAAACATTCTTTGACTTAACAAGAACACTGAGGACTTGCCTGTTCCTACACTAAAGGCATAACCCTCCTCAGAGAAGTTATAAAGTAGCCAATTCAGATATTTCATTTTGAACTTGAAAATATAACTGCAGTACATTATCTTTTTTTTTTTTTTTTTTTGAGACAGGTTCTTGCTTTGTAGTTCAGGCTGGCCCTGAGCTCACTATGTAGCCCAGGCAAGCCTCGAACTCAGCAATCCTCCTGTCTCTGCTTCCCGAGTGCTGGGATGACAGTTGCGAGCCACCACGCCTGGCACTGTGGTATGTGGTGCTGACTGCTGGTTGATTGTTGGTGGGCATGAGTCACCACGCCCAGCATTGTATGTGGTTTACCGGGATCGAACTCAGGACCTTGCGCTTGCAAGGCAGGCGCCAGAACCATTGAGCTAAATCTCCGGCCCCAGTACATTATCTTTTTTATGAAAAATCTGCTTAGAAAATGAAAGCACAGAAGCTGACATGTTCTCCAGTGAAAATCAAGGAAAGAATAAGATTCCTTTCAACTTCTATTCAAGAGACAAGATGACCCTGAAAGTATATCCTTTACCACTTTCATAATCTGGGAGATAAATAGAGCTGGCTTTACTTCAAGAAAACTGTTACATATTTACTCACTTATGATAAGGTCATTAAATGTAACAGAATACAAAAGAAACTACAGTTGCAACTTTGATCTTCCTGGCATGATGGGAGGAGGAAGTTACCCGTAACAAAACCTGACAAAATTGCTACAAAACTTAAAATATTACAAAATACTATCTTATAAGCCAAAAAATGAACTGAGGAAAACATTTCCTGAATAGATTCACTTTTTCTGAAAAATCCTACTAATTCAAAAAAGTTTTTCAATCTTAAACAGCTGCTCCGGGCTGATATGTCTCTGTGCCTTCTGCACACCAAACAAATTAAAGAACTAAACTAAGGTCCTCTAGGGCAGAGTGCATCTGCTCTGTTCTGAGGGCCTTCACAAACATCTGTAAGCACACTGTGGCCTCACAGTGCAAAAGCACAGGTCACTGAAAGAGCTAGTCAAAGCAGCACAAGCATGCCTAAAAAACCGAAGGCTTCATGGGTCAGAGATTTAGCTCACAGGTTCCTGTACCTGCCTAGCAAGCGCAAGGTCCCTGGTTCGATCCCCAGAAACCACATATAACAATACTGGGCACGGTGACTCACGCCCACTAGCAATCAGTACCACACACCACAATGCCGGGCATGGTGGCTCACGCCTGTTATTCCAGTACTTGGTAGGCAGAGGCAGGAGGTTTGCTGAGTTCAAGGCTTGCCTGGGCTACATAGTGAGCTCAGGGCCAGCCTGAACTACAAAGTGAGACCCTGTCTCAAAAAAAAAAAGCCCTTACTGTTTTCTAGATGGAAAAAGTAGTCCTTCCTTCCATGTCAGTACAGCTTTGCAAGCCCACACTCCATTACTGTCTAAAGCGCCCATAACCCCAAGAGCTTTCCTTTTCTTCTTCTTTTTTATGAGTTTCACCTCCAAGCATCCCTTAGGTCCTTGTTCTCTGTCCAGTTGGAGTTGAGCCGTCTGTTCATCTTCTTTTGTATAAGCACCCTTGGTGATATAATTTACTTCGCCTGCTTAATCCAGGATGTAGACTTTAGCTACTTCTGCTCAGATCTCTAACCTGAGCTTAACATACATCCCCACCTGCTCAAAGATCAGCAAGGCGCCTCAGACTTAGCAAAGTCCTTTTATACTCACATCTTCAGTGTCCCTTGTCTTAGCAACCACCGCCATCACCCATCATTTGCCCAACATAAAACTAAAAAGCATCTCTCCCATCTCCCCTGCACCTTTCTCACCTCCAATAACTGAATTTTAAACAATTTACCTCCTCCAGCTGGTTCTTGGACCTTAACCTCCTCCAACTTACCAACCATGGTGTGAACCAGCTCAGCAATTGGTCTCACCACTCAGTCTTATTCCTTCCAATTACTTTCCACACTTTCATCAGGTTAAACTTCAGAAACACCCACTTGACAAGGTCAGTTTTTGCTTAAAATCACCTGATGATGTCTTAGTGCCATTAAGATAAAGCTTAAATTGTTTAAAGATACGTACAAAGCCCTATGGGATCTGACCCTTCCAGTTGAAATCTCTAGCCTCATCTCTCTACCCTCCGCTGTGCTGACCACCTCCAACAGACCTCCTTCCCACCTCCCTCCCACTCTTCACAGTAGGACCTATCCCCCATGGCTAAGAGGCTGGAACTCCACTTCTGACCCCCACCTCCCTTTCCTCAGCCAATCATCTCTCTTTCAGCCTGAGTACAACTGGTTCTTCTTCTCGATACCCCTCCCCACTTCTAAAGCACCCATCCACCTCTAGGAAGCCCAGTGTCCTGACTTAGAATTCAAGCCTGACACACAGTTCCATTTAGTAAGTATCTGCTCCAAGAGTAAGAGAAATGTAGAGGAAAGATATTTGAAAATACCATGTCGTGCTTAATTATACTGTGTACGTTAAAGGGAATCTTTCCTTAGATGTTACTGAGTCTATGAAGAAACCCAAAATATCCAGAGGTTCTGCTGACATCTCAAGGAGAAACAACTCTGGCACTGGACTTCAGTGTGGGGTACCCACTGAGTCACACAACAGGGACTTACTTCAATAAGCGAATAGCATGGCTGAAGCCATCACCTTCCACTTGCACTCCTTGGTGTGGGATCTCCAGATTGGACAACTGGAACGGCACAACCACAGCAGATCATTAATTTTACAAAGGAACCTACCTTTCCTATGTACTTCTGTCTCTATTCTCTAAGGCTAGTCTACCAAAATTCTAACAGTAAACTCAGTGACACTCAAAACTGCCCTCAGAGTCTCTAAAAAACAACTGAGCCTGGTGCCAGGGATTTAGCTCAGTGGTTCCAGCCTCTGCCTTGCAAGTGCAAGGTCTCAAATTCAATCCCCAGTACCACATACCACAACGCTGGCTTTGGCTTCGTGGCTCACGCCTCTAATCCCAGCACTCTTGGGAGGCAGAAGCAGGAGGATTGCTGAGTTCGAGGCTTGCCTGGGCTCTCTTAGACAGAAGCTATCTTTCTCTCAATAGATTTTCCTACCCTTAAACTACACACACAAAACAAAATAATAAAAAAAACACCTTCACAAATGGCAAATCTTCAAAATTCAGGATATTAACCTAATATTTGTAGCAAGTCAAGTGACCCAGAATCAAATCTGGTGATTTCAAATGAGGCCACTGAAAAAATAAAGACTGGTTTTCTTGTGTAAATTTTAATGTTTGTTCAAAACAAGTTTGAGTCAGCCATACCTCACTTCTAATCATAACAAATATTTTTAAGTTTATTTCTTTGTTGAAATACATGTTTAACAGTTTTCTATTTTTTAAAAATCAAATTATTTTCTGTATAAGACTCAAGAAAATAAAATTTCCAATTTATGCATCTCCTCAATAAGATCTATTTCCCAACCAGATGATTCAGAAAATGAGTCAAGACGATGAATGCAGGCACAGCATCCGAAACTCTTCCTGCAGAGCTAAGAGTTGTCAAGAAATGCCAGCAAATCATCTGATCTACCAAAGAAAGGCTTGCCTTTGGCAGATACTGGCAGGTCTCCTTTGATAGAGGATTTATATGTACTTGTTCTGCAAAGGATTTAAATTAGTTCTTAAGCATCTGACTCTTTGGCCTGGGAGGGGTAGAAGTTTAGAAAAAGAAGACAGGCAGTGGGGATCCCAATTAAAAGGAAGTGAAGGAAAGGATGGGTTGGCTTCAGAGGTATTGCCACTATCAATCAGAGGTATAAAATAGCTTTGGTAAGATTAAATTTGTAAGCAGAAAATGTCCTTGCTTTTGTTTTTAATATAGTTAGAAAAAAGGTAGGTAAGTTTTAAAACCATTAACTAAATTCAGTACAGTACTACGGAAATATTCTTAAATGTTCTATGTACAGCAGGTATAGCAGTCCACAGAAGGGGCACAGAGAACATCTGTCTATGGGGATCACTCTCCGTGAGCCTACAAAATACACATTATTGTGATATCTAGCCCGTGGGTCAAGGGAGAGAGCACACAAATGCGCTGCATCATCCCAGTAGCCTCTGTCCTCGCACCCCAGTGCAAAGGTTTTAATGGAATGACGCTCTTATAATCAGTCCAAGTGACACAATAAGAAGTCCAAGAACACAGGAAATGGATATTCTGTACAGTTCAGGAGCTACAGTCAGTTCCCAGATAAGAGAATATTCACCAAACTCGGTCAGTTCTAGGAGCTGGGGGACATCAAGGGCATGAGTAGCTATTTTAGATGGCTGTTTCTAGGCTTGGGTTTCTCTCTAAACTACTGTGTTCTTCACAATTTTATACCTTGACCTCTGTTTGAAGATCCCAAAGCCCTATAAAGCAGAAGTTGCCAAATAAAGGTTTGTAGGGTGAATATGGCCCACTAACTATTTTTATAAAATGAGGTTTATTGGAACATAACCATGTTCGCTTGTTTAAATATTAACTACAGCAACAGCTGATTTGAGTTCTAAGAGATCATATTACCCATAAAGCCCAAAATATTTACTATTTGGCCTGTTACAAAAAAATGTTTGCTAGCTGGGCCGGAGGGTTAGCTCAGTGGTTCCGGCGCCTGCCTCGCAAGCGCAAGGTCCTGAGTTTGATCCCCGGTAACCACATACAATGCTGGGCGTGGTGACTCACGCCCACCAGCAATCAACACCGCATACCACAATGCCGGATGTGGTGGCTCACGCCTGTAATCCCAGCACTCGGGAGGCAGAGACAGGAGGATTGCTGAGTTCGCAGTGGCTTGCCTTGGCACCATAGTGAGCTCAGGGCCAGCCTGAACTACAAAGCAAGACCCTGTCTCCAAAAAGCAAAAAAAAAAAAAAAAAAGTTTGCTAGCCAATTTCAAAGCATAAAAGCTATTTCCATAAAGTCTTCTGAAAGTCATCATCATTAGCCCAATAAAAAAACCAGTTTTTTTTGTTTTGAGTTACTTCCAAAAGAAGTAACTGCAACAAAAATGAAAACTTTAAACGTGAAAGAAATTAAAGCGTTTTATTCTTGTCAATCCTTGGCCAAATCTCTTTTTGGAAATATAAAAATTTCAGGTTGTTGCTTCTATGTTCATGTTTAGGAACCACAACTATATATTCTTTTTGTTTGGGGCAGGGTCTCATGTAGCCCAGGTTGGCCTGGAATTCAAAGCGATCCTCCTGAGTGATGGATTACAGGCATTTACCTCATGCCTATAACAAAAGTAAAAAGTAGATTAATATCTCTTCTGGCTTCTCATAAAGAAGTCCCATTTTATTAGTGTGTGAGGTATATGCATGGCACTAACTCAAAAAAGGAGCCACTCCTTTATCAATTAACCAATTCTAACAGGCTTAAGAAAGTGCCTACTAAGAGACAAAAAAGTAGGATGTTAATTCTTAAAAGTTGTTTCTACTTTTTCACTGAGAAGAATTTACATAATGAGCACAAGGCCCAGAATGTGGAATCAAAGAGCAAATAAATCGTATTTTACATCTATACCCTAAAATATCAGGATTGCAGCCGCACCCTTCCAAAAATGAACAGTATAACCATTCTAGTTCTCTTAATCAAATCCATTTAACTAAGCAATGCACTTTAAAAATTATGTTTTATTCAGAATATCCAGAAGTATTAAAAAAAATTACCTCTAACCGAAGTCCTACAAATGGCATATTTGTATCACACATAGCAACAAAGTGAGCTAGAACTTTATTGAAGGCACACGTTTCTCCTGATCTTTTAGTTTTCTTGGATTCTACTGGACATGAATCATCAGACAACTGCAATGTAATTAAAAACACTAGGTAAGAAAATGGGATACAAATGTGATATACTAGGTAAGAACCAGTGTTAACCAAAAGAAATGTTACACTCTTTCAACAAAGGTTTATTAAGTAATTATTAACCTAAGTGTTGGTAAGTTAGCAGTAAATAGCGTGTTTATTAAGTCCTCTTGTGGAAAATGTTGTATGATTATTATCTAAAGAGAAGCATTTCCAAGAAAATACAGACAATTGCTACTTAAACATCACCACTGTCCTCTTAAAAAGTGTACTTAATTCTTTTTCATATTAAAAACAGGTTTTAAAAAATACATAAAAGTGGATAAATCCACAATTTGTGCTCATTTCCATATGTGATCATACCTTGCGCTTAGTACCAGTTCTGGCCTGTTTCCCGGGTTTCCGGAAAATCATGTCCTGGATGTTTTCCTTGAACTGCTGCAGCAGCAGCGCCATAACGGGGCCATCCTCACGATCTGCAGCACTCACAGACAGGAAGTAGTATTTGTATGACAGCTGTGTAGGTTTATTTGGAACCTCCAGCATTTCTACAACCTACAAAGGTTCAAATCAGAAAAACACTCAGAGAAACAAGTGTCGGGTGTTTTCCCCTTATATCAACCAGGGCTCAGAATTATAAACCTAATACAAATATCATTTTTAAAAATAAGGACAAATCAATTATGACATCAAAAGCAGCATTCCTAGTTAAATATATTCTGTTTTCCAAAATGTAGATTAGGCTAAAGAAGAATGATACAAGTAACAGAAAACCTAAACTATAGCAAATGGAATATTTAAATTAGTATTATGTGTTCTTGATAGTCATGCTTTGCTTATAAAGTGGAAAAAGTATGCTTAATTCCAGCAGATCTGCTATACTTTCTACAGTATATTTTATGGTTTTTTGAGACAAGATTTTATGGTTTTTAAAAATGTTTTTGAGACAAGGTCTCTCTTTGTAATTCAGGCTGGCCATGAACTCACTATGTAGCCCAGGCAATCCTGGAACTCAGCAATCCTCCTGTCCCTGTATCCCGAGTGCTGGTATTACAGGCGTGAGCCACCATGCCCAGCACTATAGTGTGTGGTACTGATTGCTGGTAGGAGTGAGTCACCACGCCCAGTATTATTATATATGATTACTGGGATCGAACCAGGGATCTTGCACTTGCTAAGCAGGCACTGGAACCACTGAGCTAAATCCCAGGCCCTCTACAGTATATTTTAAATTGCCCTGCTACTCCCCTTAACCATTAAGATATCCTTAAAAATCCATTATGGCAGAAGGAAATGACAACTACATCTCACTGTGATATAAAAATAAACCTTGATTTTTTTTTTTGAGACAGGCTCTTGCTTTGTAGTTCAGGTTGGCTCTGAGCTCACTATGGTGCCCAGGCAAGCCGCCGCGAACTCAGCAATCCTCCTGTCTCTGCCTCCTGAGTGCTGGGGTGACAGGCGTGAGCCACCACGTCCGGCATTGTGATATGCGGTGTTGATTGTTTGTGGGCATGTCTCCACACCCAGCATTATATGTGGTTACCGGAGATCGAACTCAGGACTTTGCGCTTGTGAGGCAGGCGCCGGAACCACTGAACCAACCCTCCGGCCCAATTTTTCTTTTGTTTTATTGTTTATTGGTAGTACATTTTAGGAATACATTATAATCACATTTCTCACTGAGAATTTGTACCTGTACATGATATATCTAGATTCTCATTTTTTCCCATTCCCCTGCCCTCCCTTCACCCCCATATACATTAGCTTTGTTTCCATTTTTTCCTTACCATCAAATTTTTTCTTTTCCTTCTTTGATTTCCCCTGCAGACGCCCCTCCCCACCCAGTTCTCTTTGAGCATTTTCTTCCTATTTCACAATACCTATCATACATTTTGGACCTCATTTACACCTTCAGTTTCTCACACTAGAGAAATGATGTGGCATTTACACATCACGTCTGATTTATTTCACTTACAAGTATGGCCTCAAGGTGAAACCACTTAGCTATAAAGGACTCAGGTATTATCTCTCCTCATAGCTATGTAATACTCGGTTTTACATTTTAAAAAACTACATCTTCTTTATCCAATCTCCAGTTGATGGACATTTGGGCTGTTTCCAAGATTTAGCTATTACAAACTGTGCTGCTATGAACATGGGTACACATATGTCACTCTGACACGATGCTTTCAATTCTTTCGTGAATATACTCATCAGGGAAACAGCAGGGTCAAATGGGACCTCTGAAATCAAAGTGGATTAAAGATCTAAATATTTAAACAGAAACTCTAAACCTGCTGGCAGTTAGGTTAGGTAGAACTCTAAGCGACACTGGCATAGGGAAAGGCTTTATGAACAAAACCAACAGCACAGGAACTACCAGAAAGAATTAACTGGAATCTCATTAAAAAGCTTCTGTGCTGGGCATGGTGGCTTATGCCTATAACCCCAACTCAAGAGGCAGAGGCAGGAGGACTGCTTTGAGTTCAAGGCTAGCCTGGGCTACATAATGAGTTCAGGGCCAGCCTGAACTAAAAGTGAGACCCTATCTCAAAAAAAAAAAAAAATGGGCATCTGAAATGAATAGACATTTTTCAGATGAAGAAGTAAAAGCAGCAAAGAAACATGAAAAAATGTTCAATATTACTGGTCATTCGAGGGATGCAAATAAAAAACAACACTGAGATCCCACCTCACTCCAGGAAGAATGGCTGCTGTCAAGAAATCAACCAACAACAAATGCTGGCGGGGCTGTGGGGAGAAAGGAACCCTTCTCCACTGCTGCTGGGAATATAGATTGGTGCAACCAGTGTAAAAATTAGTGTGGAGATTCCTCAAAAAAACCTTGATTTTTCAAATGAAAAATGTAGTCACTGTGCAGATAACAGTAACAACAGTTAACAGTGATAAAAGGAGCTTACCATGTGCCAAGTACAATCTGAAGTACCTTACAGATGTGAAAACATTTAATCCTCCTAAGAACTGTGGGAAGTAGGCATTATTTCATTTTTTTCTAATGAGGAAACTGAGGCACAAAAACCCCAAGTTATTTGCCCAAGGTTTAACAGCTAGGAAATGATAGACTTGTGCTTGGATACTAAGTTTGGCCACACAGACAATGTTCTAACCCACGTACTAGCTGCAAGGTCTAGCTAAAATGAGGAACCTTATTCCAGTTAAAATGTAGGTCTCACTCTAGAAGAGATACTAGATAAGAGATGCAGTTATCTTATTTTCCCCAGCTAAGACACAACCTTCCTTGATCTCCAATCCCCACACACTGGGTTGCTAATCACTATATAAAAGTCAAATATTCAATTGAATTCACTTGCAAATTAAATAATAAATCATACAGAGAATTACTGAATTTGATCCCAAACCACTCCTTTGCATACTTACAATGTAGTATTGTGGAAGTCGGGTAAGTTTAATGAACAGCTTATTCTTAGAGAGTTTTCCAATAGGATGAGTTGAGTAATTGGAAAGCTGCAGTGTTTCACTGCTTATTGTAGGCAAATGTTTTATAGATTGTTTGCAACGTTGCTGTCCAAGCCAAAACCTTAATTTAAAAGAGATAATTCACACTGTAAAATCACAGGTTTTTCTGATTAACTGTGTGCTACTTGATTAAAAAGCAGACTGAAGACTACTGTAAAAACAATTTATAGGGAGATTTGGCTCAGTGGTTCCAGCAACTGCCTACCAAGCGCAAGGTCCCTAATTCGATCTCTAGTAACCACATACAGTAATACTGGGTGTGGTGACTCATGCTCACCAGCAGTCAGTACCACATATCACAGTGCTGGCATGGTGGCTCATGCCTGTAATCCCACCACTCGGGAGGCAGAGGCAGGAGGGCTGCTGAGTTCGAGACTTGCCTGGGCTAGATAGTGAGTTCAGGGCCAGCCTGAATTACAAAGCGAGACCCTGTCTCAAAAAAAAAATTATGGAAATGTAACTGAATTAACAAAAGGACACATGATCAAACTGATAAATCATTTTCCACTTATGAGGCACTGTTCCAGTTTTGTTTTTTTTTTTTTGAGACAGGGTCTCGCTTTGTAGTTCAGGCTGGCCCTGAGCTCACTATGTAGCCCAGGCAAGCCTCAAACTCAACAATCCTCCTGCCTCTACCTCCTGAGTGCTGGGATTACAGGTGTGAGCCACCACGCCTGGTCACTGTTCCAGTTTTAAGAAGTTTAAACTATAATGTGAATGACTGCGATTACTTATAAGGGACAGTTAACTCTGAGTCTGAGATACTAGCTTAGTTTATTATAGGGAATGGCAGATTTCCTATGTTTTAAGGACAGCACAAACTAATTTCAACACCCTTTAAAAAGTGACTATGGTGTTGATAAAACAAAACAAAACAACAATAATAGATAACCACAAAAGGGCCCTATTTTCTGGTGTCACTGAACATATAAACCTTTTTTTTTTTTTTTTGAGACAGGGTCTCACTTTGTAGTTCAGGCTGGCCCTGAGCTCACTATGTAGTCCAGGCAAGCCTCAACTCGGCAATCCTCCTGTCTCTGCCTCCCGAGTGCTGAGATTATAGGCGTGAGCCACTACGCCCAGCACTGTGGTATGTGGTATGTGGTATTGATTGCTGGTGGGCGTGAATCTCCACACCCAGCATTGTATGTGGTTACCGGGGATCGAACTCAGTACCTTGCGCTTGCGAGGCAGGCGCCGGAACCACTGAGCTAATCCTCCGGCCCTAAACCTATTTTTTTATATTCTATATATGTAAACTACCTAGTATAGCTAGCAGATGCCAGTAAGTATGAATTATTTTCCTTCTTCCTCCCTTTTAGGTGAGTCATTTTAATACTTTTGGTATAGTACTCCTCTTGTTCCTTTTATTTGATTATCCTTGAAATCAGGATATCATGAAATTAGACATATACTAAAGAATGAAGTAACTGGCTCATAAACTCTCAGTAATGCACAATGAAATAACTATACAAAATAAGAATTTTCACACCAATATAACAGTTCATGATCATTAGAGTCATGTGCTTGTTGAACAAGCTGGAGATCAGCTCAGAGGCTACTACATTTCAATTTTATGTGGTACAGATCACGAACTAGTCGTCTGCATTTAAACCATGTTAGAATATATGACATCTTAAAGGTAGTTTGCTGATTGTTACTAAAAAGTGTATAAAACCTGGAAATCATTCTTTTTCATTAAAACACAACTTAAGTTTAACCACAAATTTAAAAGATCATGTAAGAACTGGCTACTGATAAAGAAGGAAGACCAATTTTCAAAATGTATCATCATGCTTTGTTTTGTATAAAGATTATAAATCTTGTTAAAATGGCTTTCAAATCTCTACTTTAGTTCTCACCAACATACTTGCACTAGACTGCTATTTCTACCATCTATGTTATTAAAACAAAAATGCAGAAACAGTCCAGATATTCATCATTGTCATGATTAGTATTATCATCAATCCAACCCTGGTAAATTACAATAAGTAAATTCACTTGCCACATGAAACATTCTAAATACTGGGTCTGGGGATGTAGTTCAGTGGCAAAGCTGGCTGAGCACGCACAACACCTGGGCTCAATCCCTAGACGTGGGAAAGAAAACACCTACCGAGCATAAAACAAAAACAAAAACAAAAAAACAACCTCAATATTGATATAGTGGTACCTCAATTCATCAACTTTCTTCCTTCTACAATTCTGGTCACAAACTGAATTGGACGAGAACTGAATCAGATTTCCCCCCTAAGATCAGCACTGAATCTAACCACTGACAACATTGGTGTTGGTTGTTAAACTTGTTAAATTTACAACAAACTGGGCCAGGAATTTAGCTCAGTGGTTCCAGAGTCTGGCCTAGTAAGCACAAGGTCCCGAGTTCCATTCCCTGTACCACATACCACAATGCTGGGTGTGGTGGCTCACACCTGTAATCCCAGCACGAGAGGCAGAGGCAGGAGGACTGCCCCAAATTCAAGGTTATCCTGGGCCACATAGTGAGCTCAGGGCCAGCCTAAACTACAAAGTGAGACCCTGTCTCAAAAAAGAAAAAATTTTTACAACAAACCAATGAACTATACACTGAAAAAGGCACATTTTATGCCATATTAAGTAATGCCTCACAAAGTTGTTTCAAAAAAATTAATGTCCTACAACAGATTAATGATAAACTGGCCATTCGTCACAGATCATTTGAGAAGTGCTGCCATAAGTAACAATCAGAATTTTTCTTATACATAAAATTAGATGAGTCAAAGTAAAGATATACATTTGAGAAGGTAAAGGTTTTAGAGAACTTGTTTTTCTGGTTTTAGGTTATACTTCTGATAGCTAGAACTGACAACCTCAAGTTATACAAGATGTGAATTATTAAACATGTTAGGTATTTAAACCTTGCTTGCTTATCCAAAGTCTTCAGAAAGGATGGTAAAACACTAAAGTTTTTAGAAATTATAACCCAGATTAATAACTATAATTTTAATATACAAATAAACTAGCTGTTCAAAAGAAGCTCACATATTAACTATCTACTATCAGTAAAAAACATTGTTAATGAAAAATTACTTGATTACATTCAATTTTTCAAATAATTTAAAAGATCAGAAGAAGGTGGTTAAAAGAACACAAAAACACTCCTATTTTTTGTGTTTTAGGCTCCCTTCTCCCTTCTAAATCTGCTAGTTTGGGTTCTGATCTATGAAATTTTTTTTTTCAGTACCAAGGATTGAACTCAGGCCCTTGTGCTTGGAAAGTAAGCATGGTACCACTTGAGCTAAATGCCCAGCCCTTGAAATTTATTTTCTTTCCTTCTTTTTGTTTTGGTACTGGAGATCAAACTTGGGACCTTGCACTTATCAGGTGCTGGAACCACTGAGCTAAATCCCTAGCCCTGTGAAATATATTTTCATGCCTCAGAATTCTGTCTTATTAATTTTAAAAGAGTTTGTTAGTGTTGTCATAATGGTACTTTTATCAGGGAGGAGGATACTTGTATGAAACCCAGCAGAATTATTTCTAGCTCCATTTCCAATTTTATTTAGTTTAATAGTATGAAACATTTAATGGATTTTGAGACAAAATGAATGGAGATATTAGAGAAGCAGAAATGAATATTCTAGTAATGTCAGCTGGTCCTAGATAAGAACAAGTAAGACTCTATTACAGAGAACACTTGATACAAAATAATTCATTGTCTAAGTGATTTGTAAGTGCTTGTACAAGGAGAAAATGTGGTAAGAAATCCAAGTAGAGTGTCATGCCCCTTGTACCTACATTTGCTCTGGGGGGAATCTGACATGAAGCACTGCCACCTTGAACCTAGTCCAGAGGAACTTAAGATTCTAAAGGTACCAAAAAGAATTAAGTTAAAAAAGACTTCCTAAACAGGAAACTGAAAAAAATAAAGAATTAAGTTACATGTCATAAAACTTAAGGACAGTAACGGATCAAGAGTAATGACTGAGAAGAAAATATATCTTGTCAAAATAGTTTTCCATTTTTAATCTTGAGTGAAATAAAATAAGCTTACTTAAGTTGCTGAATCCAAGGAATGATCCGCTTCATGTCATCATTGATAGATTTCTCCATGTCATCCAGAGTGGCTGGGTCTACAGAATAAAACACTTCATTAATTAATTCCATATATGAGAAACAATCTTCATGTAGCCTAAAATTTACATGAAAATTGTTTTAGGCAGAAAACTAAGCTATTAAATCAGAGAAAAATTAAACTAAATGCATCATTAGCTATAAATCAACTCAATCTGTTTTCCTTAACATCTCAGGAGTGTTACAGATCACACAAATGATAGCAAATGAAAATCAGAGTAATATACAAATAATTCCATTCCTATGTTTAATTACCAGAGCTCTTGCTCTAGCTAATTAATATTTCAACTTACAAGTATTTGAAACACATGATGTTACTAGAACCTTAAAAATTATAAAAACCAAAATATTTCATTGAAATGTTTATTTATCAGTCTCTGGCTTAAGCAAGAGCTGTTGGCTAAAGACTGGCTTGCTAAGTGTATCATTCCAAATTTTTAATGATATCAGAAAAACTTTCTTAGTATTAATAAATACTAAGAAAAAAGCAGAAATACAAAATGATTTCAACTGAGAAAAAAAGCACTATATTAAAAACTGGGGGGCCGGACATTTAGCTCAGTGGTTCCTGTGCCTGCCTGGGTAACCACATTCCACAATACTGGGCATAATGACTCACACCCACCAGCAATCAGTACCACATACCACAATGCCTGCTGGGTGTGGTGGCTCGCACCTGTAATCCCAGCATTGGGGAGGCAGAGAAAGGAGGATTGCTGAGTTCCAGGCTTGGGCTACATAGTGAGCTCAAGACCAGCCTGAACTACAAAGCAAGACCCTGTCTCATAAAAAAAATTAAAATATCAGAAAAAAAATGGGAGGACATTAGTATGGAATGAACCATGTCCTCCAGTGCTCTCCAAGCCCCTATGTTGAAACCCCCACCTCCAATGTGAGAATATTTGGAGAAGAGGCTATCAGAAGTTAATTAGGTTTAGAGCAGGTTATAAAAAGGCACATGAAAATATTCCCCCTTCCTCCCATCCATGTGAGAACACAGCTAGAAAGGCAGTTGTCCAGAAGCCAGGAAGGCCCTCACTAAAAATCAGTCACTGCTTCCCTGAATTTCTGGCTTGCCGAACTGGGAGAAAATAAATTTCTACTGTATTTTGTTAGAGCAGCCTAATCTAACAGAAGCACATATCCATAAAAAAACTATTTCTACTACTTTTCTTATTTTTATGTATTTAGGTTTATTATTTGTTTTGTTAATAGTCAGGAAAACAAAGAAAAAATTTTAAAGAACAACCACCTAGTTGGCTCGGGACCGGTTAAAAGAATTTATAAATGTACCATTTTTTCATCACTTAGCCATCATAAACGTGACGTAACTCAAAGCAATGCATCATTTACTATGAGCAGCTTGTATGAACACTTACCTTTATAGCCATACAATATGACCATAAAACCTTTCATTTTCAATCTCTCTTCCTTAATATTAATTTCAAATGACTAATATATTCAAGAACACTGTTCCAAGAGCAATACAAAAACACTAAGTTCCTAGTAAGTACTTCATCATTGCACAACACCAACGTGGTTACAAAACAAACTTGAAATCAAACTTTCACTTCTATTGTGTTTAAGCCAAAACAAAATACATCCCTCCAGGATTCTGTACCTCAAGTCATCATAGATATTTATACTGTCAAAAAATATGCTCTCCAGAGACAAATGACATTACAACCCTCTGTAGTCATTTCCGCATCCCTTGAGTATTAGTGGTAAAACACAAACCGAGCTACTGGATAGATAAATGTAAAAAATATCAGACACCACCATTATTACTTTTACATAAGGAAAACATTTTATATTGGGAAGTTTAGCTTTTGGTACAAGACAATCCAAAACAGAATTAAATTAGAGCCCCAAGGAATAGACATAAGCCAGTTATTCCTCTTTCCAGTCACTGCTTCCCTGAATTCCATACATTTTTTTTTTAAACAAAATCTCCCTTTGTAGTTCAGGCTGCCCCTGAGCACACCATGTAGTCCAGGGTAGCCTCAAACTCATAGCAATCCTCCTGACTCTGCCTCTCAGGTAGTGGGATTACAGGTGTGAGCTACCACACCTGGCAATGTGGTGTGTGGCACTGATTGCTGGTGGGCATGAGTCACCACACCTGGCACTGTGGTATGTGGTTGCTAGGGATCCAATTTGGGACCTTGTGCTTGCAAGGCAGATGCCACTGGAACCACTGAGCTAAATCCCCAACCCCATTCCTACATTTTTAATACTGCATATACCATCACTTCCAACACACAATGGCAGAATATTTTTATTTTTAGAACATATTTTTCCTTGCATTAAGTCACTGTATCATTTAGTAACTTACCAAGTCCATAGAGCATCAACTGCAACATTCCAGAATGCAAATCTACAAAAATGTGCAGGCACTCCGAATTACCACAGGGCTCCAAGATGGGAACAACAAGAGCTGGTAGTGCAATCTCTATGGAAGCTGAACAGTTAACAATTAAACATTAATTTTCTATCTAAATATTTCCCCAAAAAAGTATATTTCAGTGAGGAGAAACAACTATTGAAAGATTCTTAATACTAGAGGAAAAACATGATTTTGCAAATTTTGGAATAGAATTCTTATAGCTACTAGTAGCTCAAAAGGAAAAGTGTAATTTTCAAGTTTACTTGAAACAAACTCATCTATTAAATCAAAAAAGAAAAAAACCTAGATCCCTTTAAGAGTTTAAAAAGCTAGTAAAGTCAGTTTTATCAGTCAGCTGTGTTCTAGTTTTATTTTCACTGATTATTTGGTAATTAAGTTAATTTGTAGGAATATTCTTGATACTAGTTTAAAAATATTGAGAAAAAATTATTTGGTGAATAGAATATCATCTACAGCTTAAAGATTTTTAACCTCATTCGTCACAAGAGTATTTTTTTCTGATAGGTTATTTTAAGAAATACTGAAAATCTATTAAACATTATAAGAAAAAAATCTTTCAAGTTATTTGTGTACCTCACTTTAAAGTCATAGATGAAACAAGAACATAGGCAGCTGCTAAACACAAATCCCAAAAGGAGACAATATACTTGATCTAGTTTCACAGTATTTCCCCCAGGCCCAATTAAATTTTCCCTTAACCCCACAAGTTGTTAAAATGAAATCCAGTAACTAAGCAAACCACTGAAAACACGTTAAGTTCTGATTAGAATAAGGGTTGCAAAAGAAAGATCCTCTTATTTATTTATTTATTTATTTATTCATTTGCTTGCTTATTTTTCTTTTTTTGGGACATCCAGGGCCTTTGCACCAAGTTACATCACCAGCTCTTTTTAATTTTTTGAGTCAGGGTCTTACTTATTTGCTCAGGCTGCACCTGAATTTGTGATCCTCCTGGCTCAGCCTCTCAGAGTGCTAGGATTGCAGCCCTGTACCTGCATCCCAGCTACAAGATACCCTCTTCTTCTTATAAAGTTCCTCTAAGCTACAGCACAAAAAAGAAAGCCAGGCAGGGAAGGAGGAGAGTGGTGATAGATTTTTTTCACCAGGCAAATTCTCTGTACTACTTCATAACACAAGGACAGTAACACCTTCTCCATGCCACAGGTCATTAGGGGGAAGAGAATGACAAGTCAGAGAAGGTGCTTTAAGACACAGAGTGAGGGATGGGGGTATAATTCAGTGATAGTATGCATGCTGAGCATGTGCAAGGTCCTGAATTCATTCTCCCAAAACATAAAAACCAGAATGTTCAAAAAGTGTACATTATCTGTATTTCTTTATAAATCAAAGAAATAACCCAAAACCTCTTGTAATATTTCACATCGGTGAAGTTAACATTGGTTACTCTTTATATTAACTATCAAACAAATTAATGAGGTAAAAATTCAGGAAACATTAGACAAAAATAAATTTCTTTCAATTCATTTAATACATATTTTATATAAATGTTTAATATTTAAGTATAGTAGAAGTTTCACCTAAAAACAGAAAAACAAAATAGAACAGCCATTTTTTATAATATTTTAAAATTCAAGACCAGTGTGAAAGAGTAGTTCAAATCAATGATGTTTTGCTGAATGTACTACATTAAGTGGAATAATAAAAAGTACTTACAAATTTGAAGCAGGGTTGCTGATTTTCACATTTCTATACAGTTAATAATTCCTAATGGGGTACAAAGGTATTCTTTAAAGCAAATCAATTTCTAATATGTAGCAATAGAATAGAATTAAGTTTTTGGAATTGAAATAGTATTCTTGAAAAGACAGGAAATATAGTTCAAAAGGGAGGTATTATTTGGATATATATCTACAAATGTATTTTATGACTACCAATGTCCTTATTTATCTTTACAGAAAATGAACAGAAAATAAACCCAAATAAGAATGGCGATATGTGGTCCACAGCTTCCAAACTGACCAAAATGCCCTGATGCCGGGTGCTGCCAGATAAAGGCAACACAAGGAAGTACACTCTGGCTTCCAAAAGCAGTCAACGCTATGAGCTGGGCCCTATGATATCTCAAGTTAACTCTATTGCCTTCCATTGTCTATTTTGACCTCACCGGAGTCCCATACTACCTCTCCTTAGTCATTTTTACCTCTAGGAAACCACATATCTGCATTGTCCCAAACCTGTAAACTGTACATTTCCCTAGTGGTTTCTTGAAATGCTTCAATCTCAACTCTCTTCACTTCCTCATGTTATTCTAGTTAGGAGTTGGAAGATGTTATGGTCCATGTTTAGATGTTACTCGAAGCCTGCTGTGGATACAGTGGGACTATTTCAAAGGTGGCTGAATCTAGAGTGATTCCTAGTGTACCGCTAGGCCTAAGAGTACTAGGATTACAGGTGTGAGTTTTACCTGCCCTCATATCTTTTCTCTGGTATGAGAAAATGAGCTCTAAAATGTATGATCGGTATTGTGAAATAGTAAGAGAATATTCAAAGGGAAAAGGGGGAGTAGGGAATAGTAAAGAAGGGAAACAAAAAATTGGATGGTAAAAAAGGAAACAAAGCTTATGTATATAAAGGGCGGGGAGTTGTGGGGGGAAGGGGAATGGGAAAAAATGTGAATTAAGTTATGTCATGTACTGGTACAAATTTTCAGTGTTGACTGTAATCATAGCATATATATATAAAATATACCAATAAAATCAGTTTTAAAAAATTATCTAAATAAGATAAAAGAGACGGGAAGAGAATGTTAGATGTTAACATTTCATTGCTTTTGCTGTCTTCTGTCACCATGAACTGTTGGAACTCTGCCTTAGAGACTCCTGATTATGGACAGAAACCTCTACAAACTGTGAGCTACATAAACCTTTCCCCTTTAATTTGTGTGTCAGGTATTTCGTCTCAGCAAGGAAAGAAAAGTAACTAAGACAGAAGAAAAACCATTTGATTGAGAGCAACTGTACAAAAGGACACCAAAAAGATTACAGTCCCTGGTCTCAAGAAAGGACTACTAGAGGGACCAACCCCACATGTAAGCTTCTCCCTCATCTTCAAGTCACTATCCCAGGAACTCTTCTCTAACAGCTAAGAAGGGCACCATTAACTCCTTTGGCTGAAAAACCCCTGGTACCGCACACTGAAGCTCCAGTCAGAGATCTAGAAGAGTCTGGACTAAAATCTTCAGTTGGAGGGCCAGAGGGTTAGCTCAGTGGTTCCCCCTTGCCTTGCAAGCGCAAGGTCCTGAGTTTGATCCCTGGCAACCACATACAATGCTGGGCGTGGAGACTCACACCCACCAGCCATCAATACCACATACCACAGTGCTGGGCGTGGTAGCTCACACCTGTAATCCCAGCACTCAAGAGGCAGAGACAGGAGGATTGCTGAGTTCGAGGCTTGCCTGGGCTACATAGTGAGCTCAGAGCCAGCCTGAACTACAAAGCGAGACCCTGTCTCAAAAAAAAAAAAATCTTCAGTTGGAGAATACAGCCCAAAGCATGTCAATGGCTTGTTTATGAGGTCACAGCTGAATTTAGATCTGGCTACCCATACTGTAACATTGCTACAAAATGCTGCTGAAGAGAGATATGCAAAACATTTCCCAGAAGCTCTATGGAGACTGAGCAGGTATTAAACTTGGACGATTTTTCTCTATGTATTTATACCATATCTCTTATATTGAAACATTAATATATTAATTCAAAAATTTTAAAGATAGAGTTTTGTTCTACTCAGTCAGCTTATTCAAACATTATTAATATTTGCGATGCCACTTTATCACTAAGAGAAAATGTCAAAGAAATTTAAGATTCATGTTAAGAGTTCCACATCAGGCTGGAGATTTAGCTCAGTGGTTCCAGCGCCTGCCTTGCAAGGGCAAGGTCCTTGGTTTGATCCCCGGTAACCATGTACACCACTGGGCGTGGTGACTCATGCCCACTAGCAATCAATACATACCACAGTGCCGGGTGTGGTAGCTCACGCCTGTAATCCCAGCACCCAGGAGGCAGAGACAGGAGGATTACTGAGTTCAAGGCTTGCCTGGGCTACATAGTGAGCTCAGGGCCAGCCTGAACTACAAAGTGAGACCCTGTCTCAAAAAAAAAAAAAAAAAAAAAAAAAAAAAAAAAAAAAAAAAAAAAAAAAAAAAAAAAAAAAAAAAAAAAAAAAAAAAAAAAAAAAAAAAAAAAAAAAAAAAAAAAAAAAAAAAAAAAAAAAAAAAA
>PVIC010019089.1:9132-31055 GCA_004025085.1 Thryonomys swinderianus | reverse complement strand
GCAGCTCTGAATATGTCCATATCAGTCATAACCATTAATGTCAATGGCCTCAATGGGCCAATTAAAAGACACGGACTAGCAGATTGGATCAAGAAGCAAGATCCTACAATCTGCTGCATACAGGAAACACACCTAATTCAGAAGGAAACCCATAGACTGAAAATAAAAGGTTGGAAAACAATCCTCCATGCCACAGGAAGCTGCAAAAAAGCAGGAGTGGCTACCTTGTTTGCAGATAAAATAGACTTCAAACCCAAACTGATTAAAAGAGATAAAGAAAGTCACTATATTCTCATACAGGGAACTATCCAAGAGAAAGAAATCACAATCATAAGTATTTATGCACCAAACTCTAATGCACCCAACTATATAAAACAAACATTACTGGACGTGAAAAGCCAGTTAACCATGAATACAATAGTAGTAGGGGATTTAATACTCCACTGTCACAAATTGACAGATCAACTGGACAAAGAATCAATAAGGAAATACTTGAGCTAAATCAAACTTTTGAGCAAATGGACTTATTAGATGCCTACAGAATTTTTCACCCCACAAAGTGAGAATATACCTTCTTCTCAGCTGCTCATGGATCATTCTCCAAAGTAGATCACATTCTAGTGCATAGAACAGGCTTAAGTAAATGCAAAGGAATTGAAGTTATCCCCTGCATACTATCAGACCATAGTGCCTTGAAACTGGAGCTGAATAGCAAAAGAAATTCCAAGATCCTCACAAACATATGGAAATTGAACAACACTGTTGACCAACCAATGGGCCACAAAAGAAATTAAAGAAGAAATTAAACAGTTTCTACAACTAAACAACAACCCCAGCGCAACATACAGGAATTTATAGGACACAATGAAAGCAGTTCTATGAGGGAAATTCATAGCAGTGAATGCCTACACTCAGAAAATAAAGCAAACTGAAATAAACAATCTAATGATGAACCTCAGACAATTAGAAAAAGAGGAGCAAAACAAACCCGAAGCACATACTAGAGAGGAAATTATAAGGATCAGAGCAGAAATTAATGCAATGGAGACAAAGAGAACAATACAAAGAATCAATGAATCAAAGAGTTGGTTCTTTGAACGGATAAATAAAATCGACAGACCCTTAGCCAACCTTATCAAACAAAGGAAGGAAAAGGCTCAAATTCATGCTATAAGGAATGAAAATGGGGAAATCAGCACAGATCCAGAAGAAGTCCAAAGAATAATAAACACGTACTTTGAAAATCTATACTCCAAGAAGATTGAAAATCTAGAAGAAATGGATAGATTCCTAGACTCATATGAACTTCCAAAGCTGAATGAAGAGGATATAAGAATGTTAAACAGGGCCGGAGGGTTAGCTCAGTGGTTCTGGCGCCTGCCTCGCAAGTGCAAGGACCTGAGTTCGATCCCCAGTAACCACATATAATGCTGGGCATGGAGACACGCCCACCAACAATCAACACCGCATACCACAATGCCGGACGTGGTGGCTCACGCCTGTAATCCCAGCACTTGGGAGGCAGAGACAGGAGGATTGCTGAGTTCGCGGCGGCTTGCCTGGGCACCATAGTGAGCTCAGGGCCAGCCTGAACTACAAAGCGAGACCCTGTCTCAAAAAGAAAAAAAAAAAGAATGTTAAACAACCCGATATCAATCTGGGAAATTGAAAATGTAATAAAAAAAACCTACCAATAAAGAAAACCCCTGGTCCTGACAGCTTCACTGCTGAATTCTACAAAACTTTTAAAGAAGACTTAATACCAGTACTTCTCAATCTTTTTAATGAAATCGAAAGGGAAGCAGTACTCCCCAAATCATTCCTTGAAGCAACCATCACCTTGATCCCAAGGGCAGGGAAAGATCCCACCAAAAAAGAAAACTACAGGCCAGTCTCTCTAATGAACATTGATGCAAAAATCCTCAATAAAATACCGGCAAGCAGAATACAGAGAGTTATCAAGAAAATCATACACCCTGATCAAGTCGGATTTATCCCAGAGATGCAAGGCTGGTTCAACATATGTAAATCAACCAATGTAATACACTATATTGACAGACACTCAAGGACAAAAAACATATGATTGTCTCATAGATGCAGAAAAAACATTTGACAAAATCCAACACTCATTTATGATCAAAACCCTACAGAGAATTGGAATCGATGGGCTTTATCTCAATTTAATACAAGCTATTTATGAGAAACCAACAGCCAGCATCATACTCAGTGGGCAAAAACTGAAACCTTTTACACTAAGATCAGGAATGAGACAAGGATACCCACTGTTGTTCACCACTCTTGTTCAATATAGTGCTAGAAACATTAGCCATAGCAATCAGGCAGGACAAAGATATAAAAGGAATAAAGATAGGAAAGGAAGAAGTTAAACTCTTTATTTGCTGATGATATGATACTCTATCTAGAGGATCCAAAAAACTCACGCAAAAGACTGCTAGACTTAATTACCAAATTTAGTAGTGTTGCTGGATACAAGGTTAATGCTCAAAAATCAACAGCCTTTGTCTACACAAACAACAGACTCACTGAAAGAGAAATTGGGGAGTTAATCCCTTTCACAATACTACCCAGAAAAATGAAATATCAAGGAATCAACCTAAAAAAGGAAGTGAAAGACCTCTACTCTGAAAACTATAGGACTCTGAAAAACAAGATAGAAAAGATCAGAAGGTGGAAAGACATCCCTTGTTCCTGGGTAGGGAGCCATTCGTCAAAATGGCTATACTCCCACAACTACTATACACATTCAATGCAATTCCAATTGAAATTCCAACAGTATACTTCAGAGCTAGAGAAAATAATACAAAAATTCATCTGGAACCACAAGAAACCTAGAATAGCAAAAGCAATTCTAAGCAACCACAACATGGCAGGGGGTATTACAATCCCCAATTTAAAACTCTACTATAAAGCTGCTGTGACAAAAACTGCATGGTACTGGCAAAGTAACAGACCCAAGGACCAGTGCAATGGATTAGACGATGCAGAAACAACCCCAGATACACTAAACCACCTTATCTTTGACAAAGAAGCCAAACATCCCCAATGGAGAAATGACAGTCTCTTTAACAAATGGTGCTGGAAAAACTGGGCTTTAACCTGCCGAAAACTAAAGCTAGACCTATCTTTTTCGCCATGCACAAAACTAAATTCACAATGGATACAAGACTTAAACATTAAAACAGAAACAATAAGCCTGCTGGAAAACAGGTTAGGTAAAACTCTTGGAGACATTGGCTTAGGCAGAAACTTTATGAACAAAACCTCTATAGCACAAGAACTAGCAGAAAGAATCAACAAATGGGATCTCATCCTACTGAAAAGCATCTCATCCTTCTGCACAGCAAAAGAAGTCACTGGTACTGCTAAAAGACAACCAACAACATGGGAAAAAAATCTTTACTAGCTGTTTATCAGACAAAGGGTATTATCTACAATATATAAAGAACTTAAACAGATCAGCCTTAAACAGATCAGTTTAAAGACCCAGTTCAAAAATGGGCATCTGAAATGAACAGACACTTCTCAGAGGCAGAAGTCAAAGCAGCCAAGAAGCATATGAAGAAATGTTCAACATCACTGGTCATTCGAGAGATGCAAATGAAAACACTGAGATTTCATCTCACTCCACAAAGAATGGCCACTATTACAAAATCAACCAACAATAAATGCTGGCGAGGCTGTGGTAAGAAAGGAACCCTTCTCCACTGTTGGTGGGATTGCAGACTTGTGCAACCATTGTGGAGATCTGCGTGGAGATTTCTCAGAAAACTAGGACTAGGGGTCCCATTTGACCCTGCTATCCCCCTGCTAAGAATATACCCCAAAGAATTTTTAAAACCACATTGGAAAGACAGATGTACACCCTTGTTCATAGCAGCTCAGTTCGTGATAGCTCAGTCTTGGAAACAGTTCAAATGCCCATCAACTGGAGACTGGATAAAGAAGATGTGGTTTTTTTTTATAAAATGTAGTATTATTCTGCCATAAAGAATGACAAGATTGATTCATTTATGTGCAAATGGAGACACCTGGAGGATACACTAATAAGTGAAATAAATCGATCACAGATAGGCAAATACCGGATCTTCTCTTTGATATGAGCACCTGTAGCTGCAAATGAGCTCTAGAAAGTATGACAGTTTTTGTAGAATAGGAAATTTCCATTGGAAATTTGGTGTGGGAATGTAATGAGGGGAATGAATAAATATGATTCTGAAAGAAAATAAAAGAGTATGTATAAAGGAGGTGGGGAGGTGTGGGTGGGTAGGGATATGGGTAAAAATGAGAATTAACTTGTGTCATATACTGGTAGAGATTCCCCAATGTTATATGTGATTGTGAGATGTATATAAATTATACCAATAAAGAATTCAATTAAAAAAGAAAAGGGTACAAATCATAAGAGTTCTGCTCAGTACATTTTCAGAGAAACGTGTACATCAATAAATGGAACATTACCAGCACCATTATAACCCCATCTGGTTCCTAACTCCCCTCTCAAGAGAAAGCTCTATTCTCTCTTCTAACAGCATAGATTAAGATTGCCTATTTCATACTTTGTACAAATGGAACCATAGAGCACATATGACTTTATATCTGGATTCTTTTGCAAAAGTCTGTATAGTTTGTCATAATGTGAACATAATGATACGTGTTTTTCTATCTTACTTTTGATGGATGTTTGGAATGTTTAGATTGCTTGTAGTTTGAGGAAATGCCAATAGTGGTGCTCCCACTTTCCTTATGCTTGTCTCTTAGGGCTTGTATTTTTGTCTGATACATTGTTTAGGACTGGATTTCTGGGTTGTGAAGTAGATTAGGCCTCACTTTGGTAGATACTACCAAACAGTGCTACAAGGAGTTGTGTCAGTCTACAACCCAGAAGCAGTGTTTGCAAATTCACTGGTCCACATATTCACAATACTTAATACCATAGGAATTTCAATTTGAACTATTTTGGAGGTGATTAGTTAAATCTCATTTTGGTTTGAAGTCTTACAATATTGAACATAAGTGCATAGTGCCTATTGATTAATTCTTTTGCAGGGAAACTTGACCAAGTTTTTAACCACCCAAGTTAAAGCAAGTCTTCTTAAGTACAGAAACCTGGGCTTTCCATATGCTTTGGTTGGTAGTTGTGGATTTAGCTCAGAAGGAAAAACAATAGAGAAAAACTAAGAATAAGTTGTAGAGTAGTTATGCTTACATTTGTGTAACTGTAATGTGTCTCCTACATGTTATATGTTTGTGTTCAGGTCTATGAGTTTAGAAGGGCAAGTAGAGGTCATCATCAGGAAAAAATGTATTTATCCATATAAGAATGTTATCACTTGTATCTAGATGTTCCCCTAAATGCTCATGTGGTCATAGTTGGGAAAGCTCAGAGGTCACTAGATTTAGGGTGTGTGAATATGGATTAGGGTTATGACACTGGTATTAAGAGTGTGGATAATGGAAGATCCACTCTGCATATGGGTGGCATCAATCAATGGGCTTGTAGCTTAGTTAGTACATAAAAGAACAGACAAAAGGCGAACTTGCTGCTGCTGCTGCTTTCTGCTTCACTGCTCCTGCCTGCCCTACCATGGACTTTTTCTCATCTAAGATGCCTGGTGACCTACCACCTTGCCTTGGAGCCAACTGACTATAGACTGAAGCTTCTACAAACTAGGAGCCAGAATAAACCTTTCCTCCTTTAGCTTTGGGTGTTGGGTATTGTGTCCCAGCAACAAGAAAAGTAACTAAGACGAAGATCCTACAGTCTCCTCAATTTGGTGAGAACGTGGCTGATTCAACAGAATAATCCAGTCTTAGACTTGAGAAGTACCTCATTCAACATTCCTACCCATTGATTTATTACAGGGAAATGTTTTGAGACACTTGGGGCTAGAAGACAATGGTGACCACTCTCCAACCCAAGAATTCCTATAGCATCTTCTATCTCACAAGCCTTCTGTGGTTCCTTCAGGTTCCTCTCTACAGATTATGGTCCTGCAAGAGTATCTGCCCTTGGCACCCCTCACCATGCTGGAAGTAGTTCTCACATTCCCCCCAGTACCACTGCAGCTTCTGTGGGTTACATTTAGGTTACACCAGGTGACCTCAATCATGAGCTGCTTCCCCTGAGTGCTCAGTACCCAAGGCAACTAAGCAATGACCCTGGTCTTTAGTGAGGCCTGAAGGGACCCTCTCCCTGCAGAGTGGATTCTGAAGAATTGATCTACTACAGGAAGAAGCTCTGGATAGTGACAGGGCAATCCACACTTCATTGTTCCCTCCCTCTATCACTATTTTCTCAAGTAATCTGTAAGCTGTTCAAACCTGCACCATTTCCCTTGAGAACGTGCATGTTCCTTTTCTTCTTTCTGGTCAAGTCTAGTGAGTAGCTTGCAGGGTCAGCCACTCCCACCCTGCCTCCCCTTTAACATCTTTGTCTCTCTGGTCTTCCACTGTGCTCGGTCCTGTCTGCTTTTGGAACTCTTTGTCTGACCCCACTGCATGGGCCTTAGGCTCTGGATGATAGGAAAGGTGTGGGGAAGGGGTGTGTCACGGGCTCTGGCACATGGGCATCCAATGGCATCGGCTCTAGGCTGTGTCCTTTGGAGCTCATTTAGGCAGCACACTCACTGCCGCAGGAAGCATGAGGCCCATGCTACCAGCAAAATTCTTACATTGCCTATCACTGACATGTTTTCTTCCTGCAAGAAAAAGAAATTAAACGAGAATCAAGATCACAAGCTCACCCTCTGCATTTGTGTCTTGTCTCTTACCTTTTTTAGTCCTTTTTATGACTACTCTTAATTTCTCAGATCCTAAAGGAGAGGCTGAAAGCAGAGACCTATGGGACTACAGAGAACAAGCAGTGGCTGGAAGGAGGCAGAGCATGTGGTGGGGGTTTTGTATGAATGGATCTGAGATCTGCTCAGCACAGCCGGAGCCTAGGGAGGGTGGCAGGGCCACCCCGGGCAGTGCCACCCTGCTGGGCTCCTCCCCACGCCTTCATATGCATTCCACACACTGCCAGTGGGACTGGGACATGAGCTGTGCATAATTAATTTTTATTGAAAGAGTTTTTTTGTCTGCAGACATTGTGTTCTGCTATTGCCGTGACGATAAAGTCTCCAGTACAATTTTGGATTTAATTATAGTCCTATTTCGAGGGAATAGGGAGAAAAAAAAACCCTTATGTCAGAGGCACAGATAATTGGTGATGCCAGGTGGAACCAAGACATGGGTTCTGCGCTCAGAGCAATTGCTTCCGGCTGATTCAAATCTCGTGATCCATTCAAACGGCTTTGGTTGGGTTCTGGCCTCCCTCCTTTCACCCCGTTTCTCCAGAATCAGCACTAACTGAGGCCCCCAAGAGACAGAGAAGGGAGGATTGACTTCAAAGTTGTGCACGTAATCCTTCTCAGCCCTTGCCACAATCTAGGGTTTGAAGGACCATAAGGCAGGACAGGACATTTTACTCTGGTGTTGTCAAGATTCCCTTGGTGTGACTAGGACGACCCTGGTATGAGTTTCAGACATATGCTTGGGATTTTCTAGATCTCGTATGTAAGGAAACCCTTTGCTTCTGAGGACAAGGCTGAGGCTTCTCGGTAAGAGACCCCAGGAGATGGGACTTCAGCTGTGATAGGTTGGATTGTAAAGCTGGCTTTGTGCAGCTGGAGAGATGGAGATTGTGGAGATGGAGAGAGCAAGGATAGGGAAGGAAGAGGGATCAGCAGCAAGAAGATATTCTTCCCAGCAGCACTACCAAGAAAGCAGTTCAGAAGCCACTGCCTCAGTGGAATGAGCAGCAGACTTTTTGTAGGGTGAAAGTGGCAGCAAAGTTAATTACATGATTAGCTAAGCAAGGCATGTCCTGCATTTGGGTTGGATCTGGCAGGAACTCCCTCTTAGAAGCTACTTGGTGGTTTCTGATTGGTTAGGCTTTGGGGTTTTGTTGTTGTTATCATTTGCACTGGACTTCAGGTGGCTTATGTAGGAATCCAAGGTACCATATGAGACTCGCTGCTTCATAATTAATTAATTTTTTGTGGTACTAGGAATTGAACTTAGGGCCTTTACACTAAACTACATCTTCATTCTTTTTTCTTTTCTTTTTTTTTTAGACTGTTTCATTAAGCCCCTGTGCTACCCAGGCTGGCTCTAACTTGAGATCCTCCTGCCTCAACCTTTCAGAATGATGGGATTACTGGTATGCACTATCACTCCTGGCTCACAATTTTTCAAAACAATTCTTAACAGAAGAATCCTGGGCTGGCTCTGCCAGAACAGCTTCCTGGAGCAGTGAGGACAGACTAAAGTTACAGGTATGCCCCATTTTGGGAAAAAATAGTCAGCCCTCTATATCTGTGGGTTCTACCTCTATAGGATCAATCAACCATGGATGGAAAATATTAGGAAAAAAACAACACAGTAAAACAACTATATAGCATTTATGTGTCATTGTACTAGGTACCTGTAATCTGGAGATCATGTAAACTGTACAGGAGGATCTGCATAGAATACTATATATGCAAATACTACATCACCTTATATATGTAATTTAAACATTTTTATCCAATCTCTTGTCCTTGCTAAGGGGCAACTCTAAAATATTCACATATGTGATCCCAGAATTCAGATGATTGGATGTGAAAGCCGGCTCATGTTGTAATGGCTAACAAAAAGTACTAATTTTAATAATTCCATATATATTTTGTCTTTTCAATGAATTGAGACTGGGCCCTATCATGTAAATCCCTTCAGATATAATATTTTTATATGACTAAAATATCTTGAATTTAAACAGTACATCAAAAGAACAGTAGTTTCCATATTTGAAGATTGGAGGAATTTGGTCTCTTAATAAAATATACATTCACCCTGCAGGAATTTTAAAAATAATATCTTTTCATAATTATAAGTAGCTGTTACAAACCTAGACATCACTGGAAAAATCCAGTTTTTAATGATACAGAGCTTTTGTAAGGAGAAAAGCCCTTATGTTTCTTCTTATTGATCATTATAGCCTGAACACAGTCTTCATACACATTCTTATCTTTTTTATCCTGTCTTCTCCAACAGCATCTTGAGGATGTTCAGCAGGTGCAAGGGGCATCCATCCCTGTGATTAAATGTCTAGGATCCAGAAAATAGCCTTCTTGCCCTTTAAAATAATCTTCCCCTGACTTACTTTCCTCCCCAAGAAGTCATTAAAATTTATTCTGGACAACAAGATTCATCCCTTATTTTGAGCTGGAGCTTAACAAATGAAAGCACCAGAGAAATAAAACACTGGCACAGATTTGAGACTAAAGAGCAAGCAAGTGGATATTTTATCTGAGAAAGAAGTGAGGAGGAGAAATCATCACCCCATCCATACCAATGAACACACTGTAGCTGGGTTCCTCGGCCACCTCTTTGACTGAAAAGTATGTCCTTCCATCTTGTGCCCCGACTTTGGTAAACTCATTCTTAAAATTCACCTCTTTAATGGCTGCTATTGTGAAATGAACCAGCAATAAATGCTGGCGAGGCTATGGGGAGAAAGGAACCCTTCTCCACTGTTGGTGGGATTGTATACTTGTGCAATCATTGTGGAGATCCGTGTGGAGATGCCTCAGAAAACTAGGATTAGAGGTCCCATTTGACCCTGCTATTCCCCTGCTAGGAATATGTTCAAAGGAATCAAAAAAATCATATCGTAAAGACATATGTGCACCCATGCTCATAGCGGCTCAGTTTGTGATAGCCCAATCTTAGAAACAACCCAGGTGCCCATCAACTGGAGACTGGATAAAGAAAATGTAGGGTTTTTTAAAATAAAATAGAATATTTCTCTGCCATAAAGAATGACAAGTTTGAGTCATTTATGTGCAAATGGGTATACCTTGAGGACACACTAATAAGTGAAATAAATAGGTCACAGATATGTAAATACCATATCTTTTCTCTGGCATGAGAACATGTAGAGGTAAATGAGTTCTAGAATGTATGATAGATTTTATGAAATAGGAAATATTCAAAGGGAATTCGGTAGGGGAAAGTAATGAAGGGAAAGAATAAATATGACTTGAAAAGAAAAAGAAAGCACATGTATATAGGGGGTGGGGGGTTGTGGGGTGGGTAGGGATATGGGTAAAAATGAGAATTAACTCGTGTCACTTACTGGTACAAATTCCCAGTGTTGAGTGTGATTGTGAGCTGTGTATAAATGTGCCAATGAAGAATTCAATTTTTAAAAATTCAGCTCTTTATTTCAAGTAAGTTTCAGCATCTCCCCTTTGTGCACTTATTGCTTCCAAGATGCTCTTGAACCATCACCTTTGTCACATCACACTGAACTCATTTTCTAGGGTATGTATCATGGGAGCTGTTCAAAGGCAAGCGCTCCTTCTCTTATACTTCTTGGCTCTGAGCACAACGCCCAAACACAGTGGGCACTTAGTAAGGGCTTACATTGAGTTGAATTTAACACTGTAAAGCCCATGGACTTGGAATTCAAGGGTGCAGGTGACTTACAGCCTCACCAATTTTAACTTAGAGGCAGTAGTACAGCTCTGAGTCCCATCTTCAAAAATGGACATGATAAAACAAATCTCACATGGTTGAAAAGATTTCATGAGATAAGCTACCTCAGCAGCAGAGGTATTCATCACTAGGTGTTTGTAATAATAAGGGGAAACCCACAGTGAAAGCATAGAATGAATTAGCATCCCTGCAAGTATGTACCCTCAGCTGTCTGTATAGCACCAAAGGAGATATCTTCACACATATCTAAGAGAGTGAAGATACAGCAATACTGACTATGGGTCACAATCAGAAATGAGAATCAAATGTACCCACAATAAAACACCTTCTGGCCAAACACCCATCTCTGTGGTACCAATTTTTGGTTAGTAAGCTTTCCTATCACTTGTACAAAATAATCAACACTCCCAACCTCAAGGAGGTGAGGTTTAATATGGCTTATGTTTTCAAGAGACTCAGTCTATGATTGGGTAGCTTCAAGGCAGAACTATCATAGGCAAAAAGGCATACCTGATCAAAGTTGCTTCATCTGTGGTGGCTGGGAAACAGAAAGAGCAGCACCAGAAGAGAAGAGGTCAGGAGTTAGAGTACCCAAGATCTTATCTCCATGACCCACCCAGACACACCTAGACATGCACTTTATTAATTCCCTGGAAATGTCTTAATCCAGTTAAGCGGTGATCAGGATTAACAGTCACAGCTGGAGACATTCCACTCTTCTCTGAAATCAAACTGTACTGGGGACCATGATGAGCTGACTCAAAAAAGAAACGGTAGTGCCAAGTGGGCTGTTATAATTGGAAACTTGTAAGAGAGATTCCCCTGGGCTTTATGAGCAATTCTTGTGATAAATCTCTGAGTGCATTTTCAGGCCAGTAGTGGTTTTGGTATGCATGAGAGAGCGGTATTCTAAGCAGAGGAAACGACCTATGGAAAGGCACCATAGACAAAGACTCTTCTCAGCAATAAAGCAGACAAGTACTTGGAAATGTCCAGGCCAAGGTACTAGGAGGAAGGTCTGGTAAAAAGGCAAGAGTCATATCAGGTAAAAGGTCCTTCCTGTCAAGCAGAGCAAGCTGGGTGTTATTCAACAGATAACAGAGAACCACTGAAAGACATCGAGGCAGAACTGAGACACATCAGGAAACTCTCTGGAGTAGGGCTTGGAGGATGGATGAGAGAGGACAAGACTGGGGGGAGGACAGCCATCATAGAGACAAAACACCTCTTCAGATGCAGCTGGCTCCACTGTGTTCTCATCTACACCTCCCAGCAAAGGTGCCAGTCCCTCAGGTCTTCCTGCCTCTGCCCCCTGAGGCTTCCTTTCCAAAATTGCCCAAGGGCAGGAAGGTCAGGTGGATGGCAGACTTGGCACTCAAGGCAGCTCTGGGTACTGGCAGCCAGAAAGGAGGCTTCCTTTTATGGAAACCCTCTGATGCTTCCTTGACAACAGCACTTAACATCTTGCTTAGTAACGGAAGAGCCCCCTCCTGCTTGGCAAGTTCTCCCAACCGTGGCTCCCACGCAGCCCCCACTAGCTCTCAGCTGCCAATGGCACCCCCTGCCAAGCTGCAGAAGAGGCTCCCAGCCAGGTTCAAAGAGTATCTGAGACATACCTGTGCATACACCACAGGTATACACGCACGCGCGCGCGCGCACACACACACACACACACACACACACACACACACACACGAAACAATTCTGACTCTTTCAATGGAAGGAAGTACAGTTTTGGAAGCTCAGAGGACTGCGCAGGACCCACTGCTCAAAGGTAGTGGCCTAGAAAACTTTGGAACCACACACACTTAGGAAATGCAAACTACCTCCTATCTACATGATAAATCAGGTAAATGATTTACACTCTGGAAGCCTCAGTTTCCTTAGTGTAAACTACGGACAATATCTACCTAGGTTTGAAGAGTAGGCTACCTTTATACAGTCTTTAAAAGATAACCTTGAAGTCAATTTTTTGTGGGAGGTAGAACGAAACTGAAGATTGAACTCAGGCCTGTCAATTAAACTACATCCCCAGCTCTTTTCTATTTTTATTTTGTTGTTGTTGTTGTGAGACAGAGTCTAACTATGCTGCCTAGGCTTGTCTTGAACTTCTGATCTTCCTGCCTTGGCCTTGCAGAGTGCAGGTATTACAGGTATGCACCATTACACCCAGCCTGAATTTTATTTTTATTGCCAATGTTTCCCTATAAAGAAAGAAAACAGAATTGTCTTAACCTTAAGCCAGATTTTTTTTTCTTTTTTTTTTTTTGAGACAGGGTCTCGCTTTGTAGTTCAGGCTGGCCCTGAGCTCACTATGGAGCTCAGGCAAGCCTCAAACTCAGCAATCCTCCTGCCTCTGCCTCCCGAGTGCTGGGATTACAGGCATGAGCCACCATGCCCGGCACTGTGGTTTGTGGTATTAATTGCTTGTGGGTGTGAGTCACCACACCCAGCATTGTATGTGGTTACCGGGGATTGAATTTAGGACCTGCAAGGCAGGTGCTGGAACCACTGAGCTAAATCTCTGGCCCAAGGCAGATTTTTTTTTGAGACAGGGTCTCACTTTGTAGTTCAGGCTGGCCTTCAGCTCACTATGTAGCCCAGGTAGCCCAGGAAAGCCTTGAACTCAGCAATCCTACTGTCTCTGCCTCCCAAGTGCTGGGATTACAGGCGTGAGCCACCACGCCCGGCAAGCCAGATATTTTTAATGTATAATTTCCTGGGGGATTTTCAAAAGTGTGTGTGTACAAATGCACCTAAATGTACATGTGAGAATGGAAGAGAAATTCATGTTATTGAAAAACCAAGTCTGTGCGAAGACTCGGTGGGAACATTCCCCTCCTTGGGACACAGAAGGACAACTAATGGGATCTCTGAAGTGGCACTCATAATCTGTTCTCAAATCACGCAAGGTCATTGAACCAAATAAAATAATAGTCATAAATATTTCATAAAAGAAAATGTTAAGTCTGTAGCAAAAGGTGCTAGAGAAGTTGAACATAAGCCAAATTCTACATGGGTGAAAGACGGATATGTGAGATGGGGGAAGGCAACTCAGGCTACAGAAGTTGGCAGGTGGTCCCTCTTCCTGGCATACGGTAGGAGATCAGAACCGTTCGTACCCACACTTGTGCAGAGAGGAAGAACGCAGAGATAGGATCTTTGCTGTCAAGTCCAGAACTCAGGCAACTGGGTGGTTGCAGTATTTTCCATCAACAGTCTGCATACGAAGGACTTCTGAGAGGGGGCATCCTCTCTTTCGAGTTTCTCAGAGCTCTTGGAGTCCTAGCTTTCCTAACCAGTATAGATGTTATCACAATGATAAAGAAGATCTACCGTGTTGAAATTGACGGGGTGGTGAAGGTGCACATTAGTGATGTTTATTTTACTGCAATATGTTTTTTAAAACTTAAACGCACATCGAATATTTTGATTGGCATTTGTACTCTTCGGCAACAGACTGAGAAACAAGTATGAAATCCCCTTGATCTGAAGGTTATCTCGAGGTCATTGGAGGATTCAGACGGAGGTCTGGAAAGAAGGATCAGAAGAAAATGCTAACAGAATCTTCTTGCTTTCAAATGTGGGAGAGCTGGAGTTGACTGGGATTGAAACTGTTAACAGTGGCTCCGTGGACAGCCTGGTAAAAAGGACTTTAGATTGACCTAGCGGGCACTCTGCTGTCACCAGCTCTCTGAGTAGTTTTGGGGAGACAATTCTCTGGGCTTCGGGCTCATTTTCTGAAATACAAGAGAGCTAGAGAGAAGTGGCTGTTAAATCTCCCTTCCAATCCAGCTGGAAAATCACGTGATCTTGGGGGGGGTCACATCTTTCTCAGGAAATCACGGCAGCCCCTCCTCATTAAGAAAGAGCTTCAATAACCTCTTAGCCACTACGCTGGGGTATGACTCCAAAACGCAGTGTTGGCAGGTGTTGTAAAAATCTGGTGGACAGCAAGGATGAGAAGAAAGGAAGAAAGAAAGAAAGAAACAGAGAAACTCTTTTTTTCTTCCTTTAACTTTTCCTTCTGGCAGCCAAATAACACATCTTGTCTCAGAGAGGCTTTCATGGTGTATAATTTAAGGCCTATAAATAGATGGCTGTTATTAACAAACACACACATTCGCACACACATACATTTTTCTCTCTATTCAGACATCAGCAGAAATATTGCAGATAGAAGAGATAAACTATCTAAAATGGGAGCCACCTTTTTCTCTCCTGCCCCATCTGGATAGCTACATCTGTCTCTGTCTCTCTCAACTCATTCTATTCTTTTAGTTTCCTTTTCCCTTCTGTTCCCTTCTATCACACCACCCCTCTCTATGTTCTTGCTGTGACTTTCTGTAACAGTCCACTGCCCCCTCTGGCTCCTTCATCTCTCCCTCTCTCTCTTTTACAAAGGTAGCTGCAAACTTTATTAGTCTTCCCCAGAATCCCATAGGACACACAGGTACACATACAACAACCTCATTGATGGAAATGATAAGGGTTAGACAGTTAGGTGGCAGATAAGAGCTGGAGAAGCTATACCAAGAAAGACACGAATGATAATAAAATGTGTGATACTACTTAACATAGGAAAATTAAAAAGAGGACCCAGTCAGATGGGATAATATAAGTAGAACTGATTTGTTGATGACTGATATATTACAGTGAACATGTGTGTACATAATGTAATTCCCAAAGAGCTCTTCTGTACATGATGTCAGCTGATCCTCAAATCAATAGAAGTCAAGAAGGACATGGCAGCTTACAGGGTTTATCACTGTCCCTAAAATACTATAGCCAGTGAGTGGCAAGTCCAGGACTGACACCTGGGGGTACTTCAGCATGTGTCTTGTCTTCGTACTCATCACAGTAATTCATAATACTCTATTTTCTTGCTCTTCTCCACCTTTCAGTAAGTTCTTTGGTTGCTTCTCCAGTGCTATATCAGTGTCTGACTTGGGAAGAAGAAAGAAATAGACATTTCTCCAATAAAGGAATAAATGAAAAAATGAATAGAGGGATCCACATACATACGCACCTATCATTTCCACAAAAAAAACAATGTTAAAAGTCAATGATGAGGGCCGGAGATTTAGCTCAGTGGCTCCAGTGCCTGCCTAGTAAACTCAAGGTCCCGGGTTTGATTCCTGGTAACCACATACAACAATACCAGGTGTGGTGACTCATGCCCACTAGCAATCAGTACCACATTCCACAGTGCTGGGAGTGGTGGCTCACGCCTATAATCCCAGTACTAGGGAGGCAAAGGCAGGAGGATTGCTGCAAGTTTGAGGCTTGTCTGGGCTATATAGTGAGTTCAGGGCCAGCCTGAACTACAAAGCAAGACCCTGTCTAAAAAAAAAGAAGAAGAAAGGAAGGAAGGAAGGAAGGAAGGAAGGAAGGAAGGAAGGAAGGAAGGAAGGAAGGAAGGAAGGAAGGAAGGAAGGAATAAAAGAGAACAAAAAAGAATCACTGGCGAACAAGGTGAAGTTTCACCTGGGGCATCTTGCAGCACCTCACATGATCCTGTTTGTTTCTGGGCTCCTTGCTGTAATGAATCATCATGGTCCTAGTCCTCTGATAAACCCTGTCCTGCCCTTCCAGAAATCTCAGCTATTATACTTTAGGCTTCTTCAGCAGCCATGTCTTAGTCAATTTCCACCATCTATGATTGGAGAACAAATACTCATTTCAGGTCTACTCAACTTCAGGCATCATATAACTTGAGGACCTTTCTACATTTATGTTTATTTTTATCTTTAAGGAGACTGAGGCCTGAAGAGCCTAGTTAATCATAGCACAGACTAGGAGATTAGTACATACTTCTTTAATGGAGAAAGGAAAGGAAAGATGGCACAAGTGATTGAATTAGAATTCAAGGCCAACTCTTTCTGATGCTGAAGTCCACCATTTCTCCAGTAGATTATCTTCTTCTAATTCTAATTCCAGCTATAATATCCCTTGCAATTTCAAGGACTAAAGAGTCATCAATTAATTGAAAAATCAATTCTTATGTAATCATCATTATAATTCTTCAGAACCATTTTCATCTTTTCTTCCAGAGAGCATAAAAAATAGTACATAGTGCTTATTTATAAGCACTGGTACGGTTTTATTTATACACAGGGGGCCCTGTTATTAGTTTCATTTTTCAGGCTAAGACATGAAGCTCTTTCCTGTGTGGCCCACTCTTAGCAAGCAAGGAAGGGATCACTGCAGAGAGAAGCAACTGCTCTCCTCGGCTGGGTGTGGAGCTCCTGGTCCTTCTAGTATCACAATAATAAAGTACTGGCCTTGTCACTGTGCTTCTTGTATTTGATTTAAGTAAACAGGTTAGCTTTCACGTCTCCAAAAGGAGACCCAGGAACCAAAATGGATACTTTCAACACGCGCTGTCTCTCAGTTCAGCTACCAGCTGGCACATTCTATTAATCCACGCTTCGGCACACTCATGCCTATTGTGATCTAGAAGGATCCTGGAGTTCTGTGAAGCCCTAATGAGCCCTCTGAGCAGGCAGAGAAAGATGAAATTATTTTCTTTCTTGTTTTGGAATTAATTATGACCCCCCTTTCTCACTTCTCTCTTAGTCCTGTTTGTTCTCACTCACACTCAAGTGAATCCTGCCAGCCCTTCGAGGCCCCAGAATACTACACCTCCCTCAGAATCATCTGGCCATCATTCCCTTTCACTGCGGTCTTCTGAGTCTCGGCTTCCCTGTGGTCAAGTGTCCCTAATTATTACTCGTGGTTTAGACTGCTTATCAACTAGATTTTAAGCATCTTCCCATGTGGACATACACACTGGAAACACAGGAGGTGAACAGTAGATAAATTTTCATCCTTTCATAGACAGAAAAGTACCAGTAAAGTACTATACAGGGCAAATCACTGTTAGTAGATTAATCTAAACCTCTATTAAATTAACCGGAAACAACTCTCCACTGCTCAAACTTAAGAGACAACAAAGACTTTTGGGCCAAGTGGGCCGAAGTCACTTTTGAAAGTGTGTATTTGGGATGTAAGGTCAGGCCTACTGGGCTCTGCATTCATCTAAAGAGCCACTGAGCTCTGAGAGACTCTGCTCCCCATGTCACGCCTGGCGATACACGGCTTCTGAAGCCACAGGGAGTGGGAGCCGAGGCTGACTCAGAGCTGCGACTATATTCAGTATCCCAGGCAGCATGCTGAATCATACCATTGCAAATTTAGGCCTGTGTTGAACAAGCCAGGAAATTCACCACCTCCTCCTTCTCCGCAGCCTGCCTGTTGCCTGACATCTGGACCTCAGCCCATCTCCCGCACTGCGCCCAGCGTGAAAGGGAGATGTCTCTTGGACACCAGGGCCCAATGAAGAGAGTTCCGAACTCTGGCAGCACCAGGGAAGGAGATGCATTTGGGACCCTGACATCTTTTCTGCAGGCTGGGGCACACACACCTCGTGTGGGGGTGGGGATGGGGGTGATTTCCCATGTTCCTTCTTGCTTCACATCCTGCTGAACACCAGTGGCAGACAAGGGTCATATAGTTTCAAGGCTAAGCTTCTCTCTTGGAGTTTTGCATTTTAATGTAGGAAATTATGTATTTGCTAAAAATAACACTTTAACCAATGTCCTCTAGAACCACATCCCAGTGGGGGTGTAGCATGACAGAAAGAAAGAGGAAAGTCAACATGGAGAATTCAAAGGCAGTCAGAGCCTTCTGGATTCTAGCTTGTAAAGCTACAGGGAAGCCTGTCACTATTGGCCCTGTAACAAGACTGTCAGACTGGGTTGTGTGTTCTCTGAACCACAGTTTAGGTCAGCAGAAGCTTGCTGGGAACTGTCCTCTTGCGTACTCAGCTTTGGGGGGTTGAAATTATATATGCAATATAGCCACGGTGGCCAAGCAATGATTAGCAAATTTTGTTTCCAAGTATGTATTTTATTTTTCTTTCTCTTTGTATGGGTAGAATTCAATAAATAACAACTGCTAAGCCTAGAAAAGTGGGCAATTGTGACTCTAGTTTCCCTTCTAGTTTTTTTAAATACATAATTTTTGAAAACATTCTTTTGAAATGCTAAGAGGCACTGAAATATTTGAGTAAACAGACCATTAGGCTTGAGAAGCTAAGTGTCAAACAACAAAGAAACAATATAGCAATTTCCTATTTGGTAGACAGAATAGGAAGCTATCCTGAAGGAGACAAAGAAAAATAAGAAATAAATATTCTAATAAATGCTGGCTGACGATAGGCCTTCCAAGCAGATTCCATAAAAGGTTATGTTACTACAACAACAACATTGCATTCCACAGTTTGAGATGAGCTTTCTCACTTGAAACATCTTTCCAAACATTCATCTTATTGTCACTGAAGCTGTCAGAGGTGATCCTCAACAGGTCACGGATGAGAAAATGGAGGGTCAGAGAGGTTTCTAAACTCATCTATGATCACTCAGCTAAGTAGAGTTTGAGCCAGTGCTAAAAATTACATCGTTGTACCTTAAACTCAGTGTTATGTTCAGGAAATAATGCTTCAAGTAGAAGACATTATATTCCTCCAGTCAATGTTTGGGTCCATTTCCAGGTTCCCTTTTTTTTACTACTTCAGCTTGGGTTACACTTATATGGTTATTATTACTACTCTTTTATTGCTACCAATCCTACTTAACAGACCCTTGTAAAAACCCTTTCTGCTAAAGATTTTCAAGACATTCTGCCAAAGGGAAAATCCAAACCTTGAGGAGCCATACAACTTTATTCTAGCCCACATAGTGTGTTTTGGGAAGAGCGCTGGCTTGTTTTCCTCTCTGATCCTCTACCAAATCCTAGACCACAGGTCAGCAGCCCATGTGACAATCTGATGGCCTGTATCTGACTCAGTGTTTATGCTAGGTCAATACAAAAGCAAAAAGCTTCCTCTCCTCCTGGAAAAGGTAAGAAAATTTTTTTGAAAAGGTTTAAAAATGCCAGAATGGCACATAAATACCAAAGCATAAATGTCACTGTGCTATTCTGTGGACACAACAGAAATATTTTTTATTTTATTGTCCAATACCTGATGATGGCTCAGTAACCATTTTTTCTACAGTAGCAACTTAGTAAAAATGTGTTGACCCAGATGCCCATCAACTGGACACTGGATAAAGAGGATGTGGTTTTTTTATAAAATGGAGTATTACTCTGTCATAAAGAATGACAAGTTTGAGTCATTGATGTACAAATGGACACATCTTTTTTCTTTTCTTTTCTTTTCTTTTCTTTTTGAGACAGGGTCTCACTTTGTAGTTCAGGCTGGCTCTGAGCTCATTATGTAGCCCAGGCAAGCTTCGAACTCAGCAATCCTCCTGTCTCTGCCTCCCGAGTGCTGGGATTACAGGCGTGAGCCACCATGTCCGGCCAAATGGACACATCTTGAGGACACAGTAATAAGTGAAATAAATAGGTCACAGATATGTAAATACCATATCCTTTCTCTACTATGAGAATCTGTAGATGTAAATAAGTTCTAGAATGTATGAAAGATTTTGTGAAATAGGAAATATTCAAAGGGAAAGGAATGAGAGGAAAGAATAAACATGATTTGGAAAGAAAAAGAAAGCACATGTATATAGAGGGTGTGGGGTTGTAGGGTGGATAGAGATAGGGGTGAAAATGAGAATTTACTCATATCATATACTGGTATAAATTTTCCAGTGTTCAGTGTGATTGAGCTATAGAAAAAATGTACCAATTAAAAAAATTGAATTCTTTATTGGTATAATCTATATACATCTCACAATCACATATAACATTGGGGAATCTGTACCAGTATATGACACAAGTTAATTCTCATTTTTACCTATATCCCTACCCACCCACACCTCCCCACCTCCTTTATACATACTCTTTTATTTTCTTTCTGAATCATATTTATTCCTTCCACTCATTACATTCCCACACCAAATTTCCAATGGAAATTTCCCATAAAAACTGTCATACTTTCTAGAGCTCATTTGCATCTATAGGTGTTCATATCAAAGAGAAGATCCGGTATTTGCCTGTGATCTATTTATTTCATTTATTAGTCTATCCTCCAGATGTCTCCATTTGTACATAAATGAATCGATCTTGTCATTCTTTATGGCAGAATAATACTACATTTTATTTAAAAAACCACATCTTCTTTATCCACTCTCCAGTTGATGGGCATTTGGGTTGTTTCCAAGACTGAGCTATCACGAACTGAGCTGCTATGAACAAGGGTGTACATCTGTCTTTCCAATGTGGTTTTTTTAAATTCTTGTGGGTATATTCCTAGCAGGGGGATAGCAGGGTCAAATGGGACCCCTAGTCCTAGTTTACTGAGAAATCTCCACATGGATCTCCACAATGGTTGCACAAGTCTGAAATCCCACCAACAGTGGAGAAGGGTTCCTTTCTCCCCACAGCCATGCCAGCATTTATTGTTGGTTGATTTTGTGATAGTGGCCATTCTTTGTGGAGTGAGATGAAATCTCAGTGTTGTTTTCATCTGTATCGCTTCAATGACCAGTGATGCTGAACAATTCTTCATATGCTTCTTGGCTGCTTTGACTTCTGCCTCTGAGAAGGGTCTGTTCATTTCAGATGCCCATTTTTTAATTGGGTCCTTAAACTTGGGGAGGCTGATTTGTTTAAGTTCTTTATATATTGTAGATATTACCCTTTGTCTGATAAACAGCTAGTAAAGATTTTTTCCATGTTGTTGGTTGTCTTTTAGCAGAGCCAGTGACTTCTTTTGCTGTGCAGAAGCTTTTCAGTAGGATGAGATCCCATTTGTTGATTCTTTATGACAAAGTAATACTCCATTTTATAAAAACACACACATCTTCTTTATCCAGTCTCCAGTTGATGGGCATCTGGGTTGTTTCCATGGCTGGGCTATCACAAACTGAGCTGCTATGAACATGGGTGCACATATGTCTTTACAATATGGTTCTTTTAATTCCTTTGAGTCTATTCCTAGCAGGGGAATAGCAGGGTCAAATGGGATCACATATTTCTTTTGAGGACAATTAATCAGGCTATTCTGAAACTTTCGTGAGTCAAGTATATTTCACAGTGATCAGAAAATGGAAAGCATCATCCAGAGAATGAAAATTTAATCCTATCCACTCTTACTTTTTAAAAAGTTATGCTTAGGGCCAGAGATTTAGCTCAGTGGTTCTGGCACCTGCCTCGCAAGTGCGAGGTCCTGAGTTCAATCCCCAGTAACCACATACAAGGCTGGGCATGGTGACTCACGCCCACCAGCAATCAATAGCACATACCACAGTGCTGGGCGTGGTGGCTCACACCTCTAATCCCAGTACTTGGGAGGCAGAGGCAGGAGGATTGCTGAGTTCGAGGCTTGCCTGGGCTACATAGCTCAGGGCCAGCCTTAACTACAAAGC
>PVIC010019088.1:0-30909 GCA_004025085.1 Thryonomys swinderianus | reverse complement strand
TTGAATTTACAGCAATCCTTGTGCTTCAGCCTTCTGAGAGCTGGGATAACAGATGTCCATCACCACGTCAAGCTTTTCCTACCATCTCTGATCTGACAGTATGTAAGAGTATGTCACTGCCCCATCCACTGTATGGAATGCTGTTCACAATTTGGGGACTGAGCTTACTCTCCTCCTTAGGTATAAAAATGGTCTCATGCCGGGGGCCGGAGGGTTAGCTCAGTGGTTCCAGCACCTGTCTCGCAAGCGCAAGGTCCTGAGTTCGATCCCCAGCAACCACATATAATGCTGGGAGTGTAGACTCACACCCTCCAGCAATCAATACCACATACCACAGTGCTGGGAGTGGTGGCTCACGCCTGTAATCCCAGCACTCAGGGGGCAGAGACAGGAGGATTGCTGAGTTCGAGGCTTGCCTGGGCTACCTAGTGAGCTCAGAGCCAGCCTGAACTACAAAAGCGAGACCCTGTCTCAAAAACAAAACAAAACAAAACAAAAAATGGTCTCATGGGTCAGATGGCATCGTAATTGTTCTATGGTTTAAAATCTTATCCTTTAGATCTAGACCTCACCTAGGTACCAAGAACTGATACTTTTAGACAATATGTTGCTTCAGTGTTTCAAAAAAGGTAATTAAGTCACTGCTTCTGTTCTAATCCATTTTTTTTTTTACTTCTGCAGTCCACTTAACTTTCTCCTTCTAATAAACTATGAAGTTTAAGAAGATTCTTTTTTTTTTTTTTTTTCTTTTTGGAGACAGGGTCTCGCTTTGTAGTTCAGGCTGGCCCTGAGCTCACTATGGTGCCCAGGCAAGCCGCCGCAAACTCAGCAATCCTCCTGTCTCTACCCGCCGAGTGCTGGGATTACAGGCGTTAGCCACCACGTCCGGCATTGTGGTATGCAGTGTTGACTGTTAGTGGGCATGTCTCCACGCCCAGCATTATATGTGGTTACCGGGGATCGAACTCAGGTCCTTGCACTTGTGAGGCAGGCGCCGGAACCACTGAGCTAACCCTCCGGTCCTTTAAGAAGATTCTTCAGCCTTAAATTCCTTGTCCAATAACTTAAGATTTGTTAAATGAAGTGAAATTTACATAACTCACCTTAATTATGCGATGAAAAGTATGTCCATTATAATAACCATTTCTACTGTGAACACAGAAGTTTTCTACTGTCTTAGGACACCTAGTAAGATATATATTAAAAATATGAAACTCAGTTAGAGCACCTTAAAACAATTTTCTTTGCAGTTCTGATTCCTAAAAATGTTCTCATGTAACACGAACATTTGAGAAGGTAAATTTTTTAATAACCTCCTGTATTCACCAAATCAGTTAAAAGGCATGTATTATTCTCATTGTTTATACACTAACTTTAGATCATGTCTGCTTATTAATTTGTTTGACAGTCATTTTGCAACTTAAGAAAATACAACTGTAGTACTTTTAGATAAATATCTTAGTTTACCACATAAAATAGTGGTTTAGCTCCTAGGAAAGGTAATAGTCTCTTAAAAACAACGTTATAGTACAGTGACTCATTCTTCAAGGACTTATAGAAACAGTGTCTCCCAAAGTTAAACAACTTTAAATGAGAGCCATATACAAAGACCATGAAGTTTTCTCAGTATTAACTAATCTTATTAAAGGATTTTATGTGGTATGTTACAACATAGTTCTGAGAGCCTGGAATAGAAAGAAGAATCAAAAAAATCTTGCAGCAAGTATTCATGAAACAGGTTAAAGTTGCATAGGTGCTAAACAATTGAAAAGAGAGTAAGGTAGTTCCTTGTTTAGTACAAAGATATGGTGTAATAGAATACTGAAAAGTAAAATTGTAAGATGATATCACTTTCTAGATCAAGAGTGTCCAGAAGTACTCTATTTACTATTATATATTTATTTTATAAACTTGTAAACGATCCAGAATACTTTTCAACTTTTTATAAAGTAGCGCCCTTATAATTTTTTATTTTATTTGTAAATCATATTGCTGTGACTAAGAAAAGCAATTATCATTTTCATAAAGTTTTGCTGTGAGATAGTTACAAGCCATAAAACCTAGAGTTCAAATGTTCAGTGAATAGAAAAATGACACATACTTGCAGTTTTAGTTTATACTCAGCCCCCCCTTTTTTGCAGGATTATAGAGAAACTTTATTACTAAGCTAACTCTCTGCCCCATTGCATTTTCATAGTATATTTTGTCCTTAGAATAAACCTATGAATATGTATATAAAATTTTTCCTATTTAGTGGAACAGTTATAAAAATTTAAGAAACATAGCCAGGCATGGTGTCTCACGCCTGTAATCCCAGCACTCGGGAGGCAGAGACGAGGATTGCTGAGTTCAAAGCTTGCCTGGGCTCCATAGTGAGCTCAGAGCCAGCCTGAACTACAAAGCGAGACCCTGTCTCAAAAAAAAAAAAAAATTTAAGAAACATAGTCTAACGTTAATTCTTCAAAATTCTTCTAGTCCAAGTAACATTTTAAGTTGTATAGTTTCAAATATACACATTTATAGTGGCATTTCTGTACAATGACAAAAAACCCACATACTCAACAGGGAAGAGTTTGATGTGAATGTCTCCCATGCTTGTGTGGATAATGGCACTATCTGAAACTCGCTTAGGTCCTTCAGCTTGAGTAGCTGCCATGACTTCTTCTTTAGAAGGTTTCTCATTAAAAACATCTCGGTCAGAATCTGCACTTTTTGTATCTTCTGGTTCTCGTCTGGTAAACTCAAGGAGGTAAATAAAAAGTGAATGAATGAATCAAAGTTTTTCTGATAAAAATTTATGAGTAAGAAAATATTTCTAGGGCCAGAGGGTTAGCTCAGTGGTTCCGGCACCTGCCTAGCAAGTGCAAAGTCCTGAGTTCGATCCCTGGAAACCACATACAATGCTGGGCATGGAGACTCACGCCCACCAGCCATCAATACCACATACCACAGTGCTGGGCATGGTGGCTCACGCCTGTAATCCCAGCACTCAGGAGGCAGAGACAGGAGGATTGCTGAGTTCCAGGCTTGCCTGGGCTACATAGTGAGCTCAGAGCCAGCCTGAACTACAAAGCGAGACCCTGTCTCAAAAAAAAAAAAAAAAAAAAAAATTTTTCTAATCTATTTTAGAAAGTTAAGAATTCAGAGAATAAATCTTTATCTCTGGGATCACTTCCCATCATAACACATGTAAGGCTGTAAATTAGCTAATAAACAATCCATGCAATCTAATGGATATATATGATTTCAAAGATTTGATTTCCTTCATGTAGAAATTTTCTTGGAGGGCTGGTGATTTAGTTCAGTGGTTCCAGAGCCTGCCTAGCAAGCACAAGGTCCCTGGTTCAATCCCAGTAACCACATACAATAGTGGACATGGTGACTCATGCCCACCAGCAATCAGTACCACACACCACAATGCTGGGCGTGGTGGTTCATGCCTATAATCCCAGCACTCAGGAGGCAGAGACAAGAGAATTGCTGAGTTTGAGGCTTGCCTGGGCTATACAGTGAGCTCAGGGCCAGCCTGAACTGCAAAGTGAAGCCATGTCTCAAAAAAAACAAGAAAGAAATTTCTTTGGAAACTGTTTAATAAGGTAATAGGTTTTAGGTAACTTATTTGAGGCAAATCTTCTGCCTCTTAGTAGGTCTTTTACTATTGCCTACTTCCCGATTTAGTAACTGCACATTACATAGGTACAAGGTAAAGAACAATGTCTAATACATATTGACCATTTAATGAACAGAATGCATTGTTAGATAGGGTGAGGATTCACAAAGATGGATCAATAATAGATCTAAAACTTTTTCTAGAGTACCACCTGATATATCTAAATTCTGAAGCTTGGGAAAAAAAACAAATTGAATGAGTTAGAAATCTCAAAATCCTGAGGGTTCAAGGAGAATTGAAAAAAATCTTTCGGTTGTTAAAACTCTGGCCTTCTCAAGGCTATTTATTTTACTTGACTCACAGTAGGCAGAAATCTCTTTTAAGTTGGTTCTACTCTGCCACCTCAAGTTTATGTCAACTAGTAAGATACAAACTCATACACTAGCCTGCTGTCATTCCTTGATTGAATCCAAGCAAAGAAAGAACCAAATATTATCTCTAGTTCTTAAAGCAATAAAATGACTGTGTTTACATAAATTTTAAGTTATCTAGATTTAGCTTTCATATGTACTGACAAAATTCTGTTATTTTATGATGTATTTAAAGCAGGATACAAAATTCATATATATAAACTATTGCTAAGTATTTGTGTATCTAATAAGACAGAAAGAAAATCTGTAATGTTGGCTGGATAAGGAAATACTGATTTTTAAAAATTTTTAAATATTTATTTATTTCTTCAAGCCTTAAATACATTTACTTTGCTCAAGAAGAGTTAACTGTACAGAAAGTAAAAGAAATATAACTTGTCATTTAAATTTTTTTTGAGACAGGGTCTCGCTTTGTAGTTCAGGCTGGCCCTGAGCTCACTATGTAGCCCAGGCAAGCCTCAAACTCAGCAATCCTCCTGTCTCTGCCTCCCAAGTGCTGGGATTACAGGCGTGAGCCACCACTCCTGGCACTGTGGTATGTAGTATAGATCGCTGGTGGGCGTGAGTTACCATACCCAGCATTTTATGTGGTTACCAGGGATTGAACTCAGGACCTTGTGTTTGCAAGGCAGGCACTGGAACCACTGAGCTAAATCTCTGGCCCCCTTTAAAATTTTTTAATAAAATGGATGGAAAACTAGCATGCTTTTAGAATTCTCTGGTAATTTCTACTTCATTATAGTTAAATTACAAGTAAAAAGATAAGCGATTTTCATTTAGTATATATTAATAAATTTTTAGGCATAAAGTTTTAAGCAAAATTGTCATCTTTAACCTATTTTAGGTTAAAAGCCTGGTTGGGGTAGAAAAAATGCTACTTTGCACTTTTATCAAAAAGTGTGAAACAATGTGATGGGTGAAGCACAGAAGAAAATAAGCAGGCATGTATAACTCAGAGTTGATGCCTTGGAGCAACAATGTAAGAACTGAAGAGTAAGTAGGAAATGCTGAGAAGCATGTGACTGGTAGGAGTAGCATGTTCAAAGGCTAAGTGAATGGAACAAGTGTGGTGAGCATAGTCACTGAAATAAAAGTTACAAAAGAAAGCTACAGAAGTAAGGAGCCAATTAGATAGTTGTAGAGTCAGTAAAGGGAAAGAGAAACAACAGTGACAAGTGAGTCTTGGAAAGTTCTATGACTTCAATGTATATGATAGGTTGCAAAGGTAGAATTCTTTATACTAGACATATTTTCTCCTTGGATAAATAATTAGGATAATGTTACCTAACATATCTTAAGAATTTGGTTATAAACCCAATCTTAGTATCTTTTCGTCAGGGATAAGGATCAAACTCAGGGCCTATTGCATACTAGGCAAGTACACCCCAGCCCTTCAAAAGTATTCGTTAGTGAAATCAAAAGGTAAAAAAGGAAATGTATCAAGAGAAGTTATGTAAGTTCAAGAGACATAAATTATGTCCAAAAGCAAACGCTGAAAAACAACAAAAGCACTAAAAAGCTACTTTAAAACCTCACAGTGAAAAGCATTTTTGATGCAATTAGTACCATAACTATTAACCTCCCATCACACCTAAGCCTGATGAACAGCTGTAGAAACGAGGCTGAAAAAATTTCAATATATAGGAAACAGTACAAATATATTTAAACCAACTTCTACTTAAAAATTCTAAAATATTAATGTTATGGAGATACACCAGTTGTTTAGAAAATTTGACTGCCAAGAAAATACAATTCACAACCAAGCTGGAAAAAAACAAAGTCTCTTTCCCAAGCACTTCCACATACCATATAAAATCTGTTCTTTTTGAAAGATGTACAGACTATTGTTGGGTCAGCTTGAATATTCTGAAGAACAGGATTTTCAGAAGCTTTCATCTCAATAGTAGTTGCAGCATGATGTTTTTTGGCTATTCCTTGGAACAGAGCCAGTTGCATCACTCTGATATTTTCTTGCTTGCCTAAAATCCGCACACACCTGAAAATATAACTTTGTTGTATTTTAAATTGGTTGACAAACTATAATTTTCAGGTAAAAATACAATCAAAATAAGATACAGGCTGAGAGAAAATATTTAGAGAAGACATTTATCTAACACATACAAGGAACCCATAAACATATGAAAAGATGTTCCACATCATTAGGGAAATGTGAAGTAAAAATACGTTAGAGCAGTTCCAATTGGGAATACTAACAATACCAGGTGTTGGTGAGCATGTGCAGTAAAAGGAACTCTCATGTACTGCTAGTGGGAATGGAAAAGGGAACAGCCACTTTGAAAGACAAAATTTGTTGATTTCTTATGAAACTATACTATTACTGTATGATCCAGCAATTCAGCTCCTTGGTATTTATCCAAAATAGTTGAACACTTTTTTTTTTGGGGGGGGGTTCAGTTACCTAAGCCCTGAGAGAGTAATTTAGTGTTAAAGACACTAACAGTTGCTTCATTATTTAGCAACCACATTCAAACTTCCCTGTTCAGAAGGCTGCAGACCCATCTAAGTTTTTAGTAATTCCTAACTAACCACTGAGACAACAATAAAAGTCATAAGCATAAATAAACAAGCTCAGAGAGCAGAGAATGTCGAGTAGAGTTATCCAGATAGTGCAGGAAGAAGATGGCTTTGCTGGGAAATAAGAGATCAGATGAGAAATCTTAGTGGCGGACATCTGAGTTCTCTCCTGTGTTTTTAGGCTAGTTTAATGAAATGAAGAACCAAGAAGGAAGAAATTCTCAATTTTTGGCCAGTCTCACATCACTTTAAGTCTGAGCACTTTTGTACAAATATACTGAGGTTTGGCCTTGCCTGGAAGTGGACAATTCTGAAGAGGAATATTTAGCACCATCTCAGGCCTAGTGTGAACAGTAACTCAGTGCCACCCTTTGACCTGCCTCAGGGTCTTGAGGAAAAAATGGACACTATCACCCACAACTTTGAGGATGGACAACAGCCCTTAAACTCATCCTGCAGATCATACACACAATGATACACACAAGCAAGCAGGCTGGGTAACCTAGGGTGATTTTGGGGAGGATCCAAAAACTTAAAATGTCAGCACAAAAACCTATACATGGATGTTTATAGCAGCTTTATTAGTAAATGCAATAAGCAATATGTCCTTTGGCAGATGGGTGGATAAACTTTGGTACATACAACAGAATACTACTCAGTGCTAAAAAGAAACTGTCAAAACAAAGGAAGCCAAGGAAAAACTTCAAATGTATATTACTAACTGAAAGAGGCTGATTTGAAAAGGGTGTATATGATTTCAACTATGACATCCTGGAAGAGGCAAAGCTAGAGAGAATAAAGTCTAGTATTTGCTAGGGGTTAAAGGATACTGAGATAACAATTCAAGCCCAGAGGATTTTTAGGGAGTGAAACTATTCTGTTTGATACTGTAATAGTGGATACATGTTATTATACTTTTGTCCATACACATGGAATGTGTTAACATTAAGTTTAAACCCTAATGTAGTTACATATTGCATGGTTTCTCCAATATGAGAACCCAAAGTATCAGTAGTCTAAAAAGCAAAATAAAAGACGAAACAGAGACTTTGTAGAGGTGGGAAGGGGATTCAAAGATTAGGGGAGGTGAAAGGAAGGAGAGGAGAAGGGAAAGTTAAGAGAGTCAAGATGTGGCTTGTATATGTGCCAATTCCCTATTACATGTGTTTTTTTATGCATTGCAAACAATAATTTAAAAAAGTGAACTCAGTGCATACTATGGACTCTGGGCGACGATGTGCCAACCATAGCAAATGTTATGAACCATAACAGATGTACCACTCTGGTGGGAGACGTTAATGGGGAGGGTATACATGTGTGAGCAGAGTGTGTATGGGAAAACTATGTACTTCATTTCAACTTTGCTGAGAACCTAAAACTATCCTAAAAAGATAAGTCTGTTAGCCTTTTTTTTTTTTTTTTTTTTTCCCTTTTTGAGACAGGGTCTCACTTTGTAGTTCAGGCTGGCTCTGAGCTCACTATGTAGTCCAGGCAAGCCTCAAACTCAGCAATCCTCCAGCCTCTGCCTCCCGAGTGCTGGGATTACAGGCATGAGCCACCACGCCCGGCACTGTGGTATGCGGTATTGATTGCTGGTGGGCGTGAGTCTCCACGCCCAGCGTTGTATGTGGTTACCAGGGATCGAACTCAGGACCTTGCGCTTGCGGGGCAGGCGCCGGAACCACTGAGCTAACCCTCTGGCCCAAGTCTGTTAGCCATTTTGTGCATTCAGCCTCTGTACCTTTGAGTCATGCATCCATGGGTTCAAAGAATGTAAGACCAAAAATATTTGGAAAATATTAAACATATATATTTTTTCCTTATTACCTTAATAATACAGTACAGGTATATATTATATTAGGTATAAGTAATCTAGAGATATTTAAAGTATACCTATGAAAAGGGATATGTAAGTTATATGCAGATATTACACTACTCATATGAAGGACTTCAAGTGTCCCTTGAGTTTGGTATCCACAAGGGTTCCGAAAACCAATTCCCTGTGGATATTAGGAAATAACTCTATTGGGGTCATTACCAGCGTGGAGGATTTCGGCCCGCCAGCCAATCTCCACTTCACCCTGGAGCTGCATCAATAGGACTCAGGTCTTAGACCCTAGGCGCCATTACCAGTGCGGAGGATTTTGGCCCGCTGGCCGGTCTCCACTCCACCTGGAGCTGCATCTATAGGACTCAGATTGAAGACCTCGGGTGCCATTACTAGCACTAAGGATTTTGGCCCGCCTGCCGACCCCACTCCACCCCAGAGCTGCACCTTTAGGACTCAGGTCGCAGACTCCCGGGCGCCATTACCAACCCTGAGGATTTCCGCCCACTGGCCTGTACCCACCCAACCCAGAGCTGCATCTACAGGACTCAGGTCGCAGAACCCAGGTACCATTACCAGCGCACAGGACTGCAGTCTGCCAGCCAGCCCCCACCCCACCTGGGAGCTGTGTTGTGCCGACACAGGCCGGAGCGGAGCCCAGAGCCATTTCCTGCGTCTCTCCACAAGGGAGCTGCACTGAGAGACCAGGCAAGATAAAAAGCAAGGGAATCTAGCTTCTGTTCTGCCATCTACTCCTAGATCCCTCTATTCACCTCTTGTCTCCATACCCTCTCCTATCTTCCTGTCAGAACCAATACCCAGAAGTAAAAGACTCTTAGGCTGCCCTATCTCTTCCTGTACTATTATAGGAAGATGTGCAAGTCTCCAGCAGTCTCACAGCATACAGTTGGCAGTTTTATATATGCCCTTTTATCCTCTGTTACCCGCTGGCATATATGAGGCTCTCAAGACTAGGTGATCTTTATAAATCTGCTAAGCCTATTTCATTCTCCCTCTGTCTCCCTACTTCCCTGATGAACTTTTATTCCCAAAGGGTTCTGGGGGTACATTTATGATCTACATGTTGTATACACATTGCTGATCAATTCTAAATTTTGGCATATGGACATAGAGGTAACTCATGAGCTCAAAGTCTTCAGAACAGAAATTAACAAAACTTTTCATTTTATTTACTGTTTAATACTGATATTGGCACTGATTGTATTATGGTAACAAAAATGATGTGATTGTTCGATTCAAATACCTCCCATGATGTGTCAGAACTGAGAACTCTCAAGGGTTATTACAGATTCAAGGAGGACAACCCAGGAAGGTGCCACTTCCAAAGGGCCCCAGATAATAGAAAGAAAGAGACCTGCAACAAACAATGCCGTGTCATCAGGCAAGGAATTAAACAAATAGCATTAGTAACAACAAAAGAGTAGAAATGAGAAAATATACAAAAAATCAGACACAAAGATCACCACCACAGGGAAATTCAGAGAAACGGGAAATAGAGCAAATTGAAACTCAAACACCAGGACTCTTGGAGATGGTAACTAAAGCAGATCTAGTAAAGTGGAAATCAGAACTCATCTCTGAGATCAAAGCAGAGATACTGTCCAGAGTGAAAGACGAGATCAGTGAGATGATAGAATCCAAAATAGCAGAAGCAATGGAACCTTTTAAACAGTTTCAAGCAGAGCTGCAGGTGATGATGAAGGCGAACGAAAGCTTGTGAAGTAGGATGAATGAAGCAGAGAACCGAATCTCAGACCTAGAGGACAGCATAGCAACCAATGAGAAGGAAAGATATAATCTATGAAAAAGGGCAAGGGACCATGAGAAATCAATCCCACAGCTTCTAGATGACTCAAAGAAAAATAACATAAGACTGATTGGAGTCACTGAAGAAGCAGGACACAATGCAAAAGACATAAAAAAAAATGTTATCCGAGATAACGGCAGAAAACTTCACAGGAAAAGAAATGGACATGCAGATAAAAGAGGCCTATAGGACTCCAAAACACCGTAACATAAAAATATCTACACCTAGACATATAATTATAAAGGTTCCAGATACACAACATAAGAATGGAATACTGAAAGCAGTGAGACAAAGGAAGAAAATCACCTGCAAAGGGAAGCCCCTTAGGATCACAGCAGACTTCAACACAAACACTCAATGCAAGGAGATCCTGGAGGGAAGTATTTCAAGCATTGCAGGAAAACAACCTCCAGCCTAGACTGTTGAATCCTGTAAGACTATCTTTCAGAATAGACAGGGAAATAAGATATTTCCATGATAAAGAACACCTGAAAAACTTCGCATATACAAAACCTGCACTCCAAAACATTCTAAAGAACATCTTGGAAAAAAACACAGAAAATTCCATAGCCACGAGACGCAGGAGAGTGAACTCACTGGGGCAAACAAGAATCTAAATAGAAAAGGGAAAAAGCAAGGAAGAAAAGAACCAAAGAACAGGGAAACATGCCAGCTCTGAATATGTCCATATCAGTCATAACCATTAATGTCAATGGCCTCAATGGGCCAATTAAAAGACAGATTAGCATACTGGATCAAGAAGCAAGATCGTACAATCTGCTGCACACAGGAAACACACCTAATTCAGAAGGAAACCCATAGACCGAAAATAAAGGATCAGAAAACAATCCTCCATGCCACAAGAAACTACAAATAGCAGGTGTAGCTATCTTGTTGGCAGATAAAATAGATTTTAAACCCAAACTGATTAAAAGAGATAAAGAAGGTCACTATATTCTCGTACAAAGAACGATCCAAGAGAAAGGAATAACAATCATAAATATTTGTGCACCAAACTCTAATGCACCCAACTACATAAACATTAGTGAACATGAAAAGCCAGATAACCACGAACACAATAGTAGTAGGGGACTTCAATACTCCACTATATCAAATTGATAGATCATCTGGACAAAGAATCAATAAGGAAATACTTGCACTAAATCAAACTTTTGAACAAATGGACTTAATAGATGCCTACAGAATATTTCACCCTACAAAGCCAGAGTATACCTTCTCAGCTGCTCATGGATCATTCTCCAAAATAGATCATATTCTAGTCCATAGAACAGGCTTAAGTAAATGCAAAGGAATCAAAGTTATCCCCTGCGTACTATCAGACCATAGTGCCCTGAAACTGGAGCTGAATAGCAAAAGAAATTCCAAGATCCTCACAAACACAGGGAAACCGAACAACACTTTGTTGACCAACCAATGGGCCACAAAAGAAATTAAAGAAGAAATTAAACAGTTTCTACAACTAAATGACAACCCCAGTACAACATACTGGAACTTAAGGGACACAATGAAAGCAGTTCTACGAGGGAAATTCATAGCAATGAATACCTACACTCAGAAAATAGAGCAAACTGAAATAAACAATCTAATGATGAAGTTCAGATAATTAGAAAATGAGGAACAAGACAAACCCAGTACTAGGGAGGAAATTATTAGGATCACAGCAGAAATTAATGCAATGGAGACAAAGAGAACATTACAAAGAATCAATGAATCAGAGTTGGTTCTTTGAAAGGATAAATAAAATCAACAGACCCTTAGCCAACCTTATCAAACAAAGGAAGGAAAAGGCTCAAATCCATGCATTAGGAATGAAAATGGGGAAATCACCACAGGTCCAGTGGAAGTCCAAAGGATAATAAATATGTATTTTGAAAATCTGTACTGCAAAAGAATGGAAAATCTAGAAGAAATGGATAGATTCCTAGACACATATGAACTTCCAAAGCTGAATGAAGAGGATATAAAAATGTTAAACAACCCAGTATCAATCTTTGAAATTGAAAATGTAATAAAGAACCTACCAACAAAAAAAAAAGCCCTGGTCCTGATGGCTTCCCTCTGAATTCTACAAAACTTTTCAAGAAGAGTTTATGTCAGTACTTCTCAATCGTTTTAATGAAATTGAAAGGGAAGCAATACTCCCCAAATCATTCCTTGAAGCAACCATCACCTTGATTCTGAAGGCAGAGAAAGATCCCACCAAAAAAGAAAACTACAGGCCAATCTCTCTAATGAACACTGACGCAAAGATCCTCAATAAAATACTGGCAAACAGAATACAGAAAGTTATCAAGAAAATCATACACCCCAATCAAGTTGGATTTATCCCAGGGATGCAAGGCTGGTTCAACATACATAAATCAATCAATGTAATACACTATATTAACAGACTTAAGGACAAAAACCATATGATCATCTCAATAGATGCAGAAAAAGCATTTGACAAAATCTAACACCCATTCATGATCAAAACCCTACAGAGAATCGGAATAGATGGACTTTTTCTCAATCTGATACAAGCTATTTATGAGAAAACAACAGCCATACTTAATGGGCAAAAACTGGAAACTTTTACACTAAGATCAGGAACAAGACAAGGATGCCCGCAGTCACCACTCTTATTCAGTATAGTACTGGAAACATTAACCATAGCAATCAGGCAAGACAAAGATATAAAAGGAATAAAGATAGGAAAGGAAGAAGTTAAACTGTCATTATTCGCTGATGTATGATACTCTATCTAGAGGATCCTAAAAAGTCAACCAAAAGACTGCTAGACTTAATTACCAAATTTAATAGGGTTGCTGGATACAAGGTCATCGCTCAAAAATCAACAGCCTTTGTCTACACAAATAACAGACTCACTGAAAGAGAAATTACGGAGTCAATCCCTTTCACAATAGCACCCAGAAAAATGAAATATCTAGGAATCAATCTAACAAAGGAAGTGAAAGACCTCTACTCTGAAAACTATAGGACTCTGAAAAATGAGATAGAAAAGGACAGCAGAAAGTGGAAAGACATCCCTTGTTCCTGGGTAGGGAGAATCAACATCATCAAAATGGCTATACTTCCATAACTACTATACAGATTCAATGCAATTCCAATTGAAATCCCAATACTATACTTCACAGAGCTAGAGAAAATAATACAAAAATTCATCTGGAACCACAAGAAACCTAGAATAGCAAAAGCAATTCTAAGCAACCACGACATGGCAGAGAGTATTTCAATCCCCAACTTAAAACTACTATAAAGCCACTGTGATAAAAACTATATGGTACTGGCAAAGTAATAGACCCGAGGACCAGTGGAATAGATGAGAAGATCCAGACACAATCCCGGATACACTAAGCCACCTTATCTTTGACAAAGGAGCCAAACATCCCCAATGGAGGACAGGCAGCCTCTTTAACAAATGGTGCTGGAAAAACTGGGCTTTAACCTGCCAAAAACTAAAGCTAGACCTATCTCTTTCACCATGCACAAAAGTAAATTCACAGTGGATTCGAGATGTAAATATTAAAACAGAAACAATAAACCTGCTAGAAAACAGGTTAGGTAAAACTCTTGAAAACACTGGCTTAGGCAGAGACTTCATGAGTAAAACCTCTATAACACAAGAACTAGCAGAAAGAATCAACAAATGGGATCTCATCCTATTAAAAAGCTTCTGCACGACAAAAGAAATCACTGGCACCGCTAAAAGACAACCAACAACATGGGAAAAAGTCTGTCAGACAAAGTGCTAGTATCTACAACATAAAAGGAACTTAAACAAATCAGTCTCCCCGAGTTTAAAGAACCAATTCAAAAATGGGCATCTGAAATGAACAGACACTTTTCAGAGGTAGAAGTCAAAGCAGCCAAGAAGCATATGAAGAAATGTTCAACATCAGTGGTCATTTGAGAGATGCAGATGAAAACAACACTGAGATTCCATCTCACTCCACAAACAATGGCTGCTATTACAAAATCAACCGATAAATGCTGGTGAGGCCGTGGGAGAAAGGAACCCTTCTCCACGGCTGGTGGGATTGTAGACTTGTGCAACCATTGTGGAGATCTGTGTGGAGATTCCCAAGAAAACTAGGACTAGAGGTCCCATTCGACCCTGCTATCTCCCTGCTAGGAATATACCCAAAGGAATTTAAAAAATCACATTGGAAAGACAGATGTACACCCTTGGTTCATAGCAGTTCAGTTCGTGATAGCGCAATCTTGGAAACAACCCAAATGCCCATCAGCTGGACACTGGATAAAGATGTGTTTTCTTTTTAAAGTGTAATATTACTCTGCCATAAAGAATGACAGGATTGATTCATTTATGTGCAAATGGAGACACCTTGAGGACACACTAATAAGTGAAATAAATAGAACACAGATATGCAAATACCAGATCTTTTCTTTGACATAAGTACGTGTAGAAGTAAAGGAGCTCTAGAATGTATGATAGTTTTTGTAATATCCAAAAGTAATTTGGTGTGGTAACATAATGAGGGGAAGGAATAAATTTGATTTGGAAAAAAAAATAAAAGAGTATGTATATAGGGGGTTGGGAGGGGGTGGGTGGGCAGGGATGTGTGTAAAAATGAGAATTGACCTGTGTCACATATTGGTACAAATTCCCCAACGTTTTGTGTGATTGTGAGCTGTGTATATAATGTACCAATAAAGTTTACTGAATAATGCAAAAAAAAAATTAAAAAAAGAAATAACTATATCCAGAGGCAGAGGCAGGATTGCTGAGTTCAAGGCTTGCCTGGGCTACATAGTGAGCTCAGGGTCAGTCTGAACTACAGAGTGAGACCCTATCTGAAAAAAAAGAAAGAAAGAAAGAAAGAAAGAACTATACACTTTCATATAGACTTCATATAAATTGTTTACATTCACTTATTGTGGTCTAGCTCAGTGTGATTTAGCTCAGTGGTTGTAGCTCTTGTCTTGCAAGGTCAAGAGTTCAATCCCCAGTACCAAAAAAAGAAAAAACAAAAAACCCTGGATACCTCCAGTCAGTGATAAGCATCTTATTATATTTTGTACTAACACTGAAATGGATTGTGTGGAGAAAAGGCATATTGTGCTTTCATGTATTTTAACTTCTGACTTTATATTGCTGAATTTTGAGGTCAAAATACTTGGCAACATTTAACATTATATAGGCTAATTTAATTCAGTAAAGAAGACCCTGAAACTTCTTTGAAAAATGAAACTATGCATATCTTCTTCCCATTTCTTTTACAAACATGAGTGGAAATTTTCATATAGATTATACTGAGAGACCAGAGAGAAATCCAGTCAAAATATTTGGTTAAGTTTAGATATCTGGGATCTTTTCTCTTATCATGGAACAAACAAAACTCACTGTTTCCTTGATGGAGGAAGTGGGGCCATAAAATTGTGTTTTTAATAAAATGTATCTCTTGGGCCGGAGGGTTAGCTCAGTGGTTCCAGTGCCTGCCGCGCAAGCGCAAGGTCCTGAGTTTGATCCCCGGTAACCACATAAAATGCTGGGCGTGCAGACTCACGCCCACCAGCAATCAATGCCACATGCCACAGTGCCAGGTGTGGTGGCTCACGCCTGTGGTCCCAGCACTCGGGAGGCAGAGACAGGAGGATTGCTGAGTTCGAGGCTTGCCTGGGCTACATAGTGAGCTCAGAGCCAGCCTGAACTACAAAGCGAGACCCTGTCTCAAAAAAAAAAAAAAAAAAAAAAAAAAAAAATCAGAATAAATAAATAAATAAAATATATCTCTTATTAAGCTTACCGGTTTGTCTCTACATTTATTACTTTAATGCCCAGCATTGTTCCATATAGAACGAAGTGTCCAGTTTCATCAAAAACTATATTAATTAATCTTACAGCATCCACCTTCTCCAACTCTCGTTCTACTGCCATTCGTCGGCCAAATTCCATGTCTGGTAGCTGTTGCCTCATCTGCTGTAGTTCAGTAAACATCTAGAAGATAAACCATTTATTAACAAAAATGCTACATATATACATCCATATAATAGAGACAATGAGAACTGATTATGAGAAGCAAAATATACATAAGAGCAATTAACAGTTTATGAATTTGTGTATCTTATGAGAGATTCTAAACCCTAAAAGTGAAAAGGCTCTAGTTAACTTAAATCATAAAAAGCAGTATTTTAGATCTGGGGATATAGCTTACTGGCAGAAGCAGTGTTCAGGATGTGTGAGGCCCTGGGTTTGAGCCCTCACACCATTTACTCTAAATGGCAACTGCTTTTTCTAGTTAAACACAGACAGTTGATTAATGTCGTGTTTCTTCTACAGAAGTAATACATCAGCTGCCTCAAACTAGGTCTTTCTAATGAAATATAATGTGAAGCCACATAGTAATTTTAAATTTGCTAATAGCTATGTTAATGCAAATGGGTGAAATTCATTTGAATATTATTTCTACACTAACAATTTAAAACAATTGAGAAAAATTCTTGTATTAGGCACTGAGTCTTTGAAATCTTATGTGTATTTTACTTTCAGCGCAACTCTTTTCAGTCTAGACATATCAAGTACTCAGAAGACACATGGCTATGATTATTTCTATTGGACAGTGTAGCTATGGAGTAATACGAGATCCTTATGCAAGGACTGCATCTGACATGTAACAAATATTCAATTTGTATTGAATGAGCTGTTCTTTATAACAAATTCATGATCTTTTACAAAATGTTTCAAATTATTCTGACATAGGTTATTTATATTACATTATTATTGGGTAAATGTGATTTAGGAACAATGAGTATGACTGTCCTCTATGAGGTCAGGAAACCTGATTTACTTTTCTTTTCATATTAAAGCCACATTTTCAAAATGCCACATCTGAATTATTATATAATTGTACTGCAAAGGTGTCAAAAAATATTATGATCTTTAGACTCAGTTTTCTAGATGTTTAGGACATCAAAGTTAATTTAAGAGTAGTTCTTCATTGCAGATAACAATAAGCCTGTTATGTACTATTTCTTCCTGTTTTCACACTTGCATTAACTCTTTAATCTCTTCTAGTATAGATAACAAGAAAATACACAAAACTCCAAACATCAAAAAGAAGTTTGTTAAGGTATAAGGCACGAATCCAAGATTTTACATAAGTTCCTAAAAGCCTCAGTAGGCTTTCTTGTCTCCAGTCTTGAAGACAAAGCCCGATTATATATTAAATTTTACTGCTCTTTTGTGTGCCAGGATCAGGACCATTTCTGCTGCAAAAAAAAAAAAAGACTTGGTTTTCACAAAGTAAAGTCTACAGGTGTCCGTCCATATGCATTATAGATGTTTATCCAGCCAGACAAGCAAGCACATGATTGTAATCTTTTACAGTATTTTTAATCTTTATAACAGGGTGTCTGCAATACACAAATGCTATATGCATGACCCTGCACATTTCAGGTAATAAATGCTATCTTCATATTACTAAACTCAATGTTTTTGTCAAATTAGGACTTGATAAATGGTTAGCAGTTGTCCCTTTCTCCAACATGGAACTTTGAGATTCTGGTCATTTACTAACCAGTAGCATTATAAGTAACTAGTTTAACTGATAATTTGCCTTTTTTCACCAACCTCTCTCATCTTTGGTCACAGCTTTATTCTATTTTTTTTCTTCAGTTTTTTTTTTTTTTTTTTTTTTTTTTTTTTTTTTTTTTTTTTTTTTTTTTTTTTTTTTTTTTTTTTTTTTTTTTTTTGAGACAGGGTCTCGCTTTGTAGTTCAGGCTGGCCCTGAGCTCACTATGAAGCCCAGGCAAGCCTTGAACTCAGCAATCCTCCTGCCTCTGCCTCCTGAGTGCTGGGATTATAGGCATGAGCCACCACGCCCGGCTTCAGTTTTTTTGATACAGGGTTTCACTTTGCTATGTAGCCAAAGCAGGCCTTGAACTCACAGCAACCTTCTTGCCACTGCCTCCTGGGTGCTGGGATTACCGGGGTGAGCCACCATGCCCAGCATTGTGGAATGTGGTACCGGGAATCAAACTTAGGATCTTGCGTTTGCCAGGCAGACGCCAGAACCACTGAGCTAAATCTCTGGTCCCACCGCTTTATTTTATTTATCTTTTTTTTTTTTGAGAGAGGGTCTCAGTTTGTAGTTTCGGCTGGCCCTGAGCTCACTATGTAGCCCAGACAAGGCTATAACTCAGCAATCCTCCTGACTGCTTCCCAAGTGCTGGGATGACAGGCATAAGCCACCATGCACGGCATTCCCACAGCTTTATTCTTAATCTTCTCTTGTCACCTAGTCTGTAACTTTAGTAAATTTTCAGGAATAGAGTGAAATGTACCACTCAGAATAGACTCTGAATTTAAAAAAAAAATTTTTTTTTTGAGACACAGGCTGGACTTTAACTCCCTGTGTATTCCAATCTTGCCTCAAACTCTCAACAATCCTCCTGTCTTCAGCTTTCCGAGTGCTGAGATTACAGGCATTTTCCACTACATCCAGCTTCTAAATATTTTTCTTAAGGAATTTTGGAAAGGCTGTAAGTCATCATGTGGACAAAAGTGAATAAAGAGAAAAGTGTCTAAAATGAAGTTTGAGGATGTTAAGAGGAGCTTACAGATAAAGTTAAAAAGAACAAAAAACATCTCAGTCCCATCCTTCCTAGTCTTAGACAGGAGATTAACTGGCTTCAAAAATATTACATAATAACTCTAAGTAGAGTAACAATTTAAGACAACTGAATAATATTAATAATGTGTTAAAAAAACTAGAAAAACTATTTTAAGGAACTATCACAAAGTAGACATTTTCAGAAACGTAAATCTGATTAAATTTAAATTGCACTTACACTTAGTGATTCATCAAAGACTCTCATGAGTTTTCCAGTTAAAAATCTGAAAATTCTAACTTTTCTATCAGAACCAATAGTAGCTACTTTCTTCCCATCGGGTGAAAAGCATATGCTAGTTGGATAAGCTTTACACTTGGCAAATTCATATAAATCTGTATCAGTTTTATATTCCCAGTTTACATTTTTGGGGAATTTATATTCATGAGGAGGCCCAGTCCAGTACTCAATCATTCCAGATTTGTCAGAAGATACCACTGCTTTGTAAACTGGGTTCAGCCGTATCTGAGTAAGAGGTGATGTATGGAGTTTATCAAAAATATGAAGTGGCTGGTTATCTCCTCGACCATCATAAATGAAAATCTTTCCTGTACTTTTCTCAGAAGCAGCAACTGAAGATATGGCATCTCCTGGGCAATAAATCCACTCACATTGTCCTGGAAAATAGCTGAAACAGTGAATTGAGTAGGGGTAAAAAAAAAAAAGGTCAATATGGAAAACAAGCAACCTTTTCCAGATCATTATTGAATCAATGTCTTAGCCAACAATTTAGGCAATTTTAGAGGAAGAGCTAAGGACAGTTACTAAAATTTTGACATCATCAATGTAACAATAACTTCTGAGGATCTACCAAAATAAGAAGAGAACTGCACATAGCATCTCATTTATTTCTCTTGGGTAGATAAGAAACTTAATCAAACCTAAGCCTTACGATTTTCTATGGTATTGTCTTTTGGGTGTCTGTAAAATAGTCTACATATAACTGATTCTTAAATAGGTTAGCATATAATAGCATACTTTATAAATCCATTCCTTTTTTTTTTCTTTTTTGAGACAGGGTCTCGCTTCGTAGTTCAGGCTGGCCCTGAGCTCACTAGGTAGCCTAGGCAAACCTCTAGCTCAGCAATCTTCCTTCCGAGTGCGAGTGCTGGGATTACAGGCATGAGCCACCACGCCTGGCACTGTGATATGTGTTATTGATTGATGGTGGGCCTGAGTCACCACGCCCAGCATTGTATCAGGGATCAATCTCAGGACTGTTGCTCTTGCAAGGCAGGCGCCTGAACCACTGAGCCAAATCTCCGTCCCCTATAAATCCATTCTTAAAAATTAAGTAACAATTTTAGTAACAATTTTTCTCAAAAGAAAAACATTTTCCTGTCACACTATTATTACCCAATTTCAATATAAAAACTGTGGACATTCTGCCTAATGAATAAAGTGTAAAATCTGGGGTAGATTTAATCTACCAAACATATACATTTATATGAGTACTGACTTCTACAAAGTAGTCACTTTGAGAAGTTCCACTATTGCACCGTGAATCAATGTGCTAATGCTCAACCTTATTTAGAATTACTATGAAGGCCTCATGAACTTAAATCCTTTTTTTGGTACCAGGGATTGAACTTGGAACCTTTTGCTTGTGAGGTAGACTCTGGAACCAATGAGCTAAATCCCTGGCACAAACTTAACTCTTTCCATGAATCTAGTCACAAACCAAAATGGATTATAACCAAATCAAATTTAGGTTCAATGTTAATCTTATGGGGAAATTTGATTCAGTTCTCATCCAATTTGATTTGCAACCAGAATCATGGAAAGAATTTAGTTCAGTAACTGAGGTACCAGTGTATTTTGAGTATTCAAAGGTTAAAGTTTAACACTTGTGAATGGATTTGCTATTTAAAAGTATGCAAAGTCTGGGAAAACAGTAGGAGAGATGATCAAGCTAGTTAACTGTATTTGTGATAAAAAGAATATGTTCATAAATTAGACTAGTTTCCTTTAACAGCTCATAAAATAAAACTGACTCTGAAGGAAACTCCAAAATTTGGAACTTTTTGAATTATAGACATCATGCAGGAGAAGTTCTTTTTTGGAGGTAAGTTTTTAGGACATAACTAAGGTTAAATGAAGATAAAACTCTAATCTGCTAGGCCTATGGCTAAGAAGACAAAGGCCCTGGGTTCAGTCCCTTATACACACACACGCACGCACGCACACACACACACACACACACACACACACACTCATCCCTCTCAATTCCCCCCTCCGTTAATCACACGAGAACACAGAAACCAGGAAGAGAATCCTCATCAGAAAACCCTGCTGAAACCCTAATCTCGGATTTCTAGCCTCCAGCCTGTGAGAAAAAATTTTGGTAAAGTCACAGTTTGTGGTATTTTGTTATGCAATTCAGGCACAATAAAGCAAGTCTGGCAACTTTCTAACAGTGCTATGACTTCCAATGATATTCATTTATAGATGTATTGATTTAATGTGTTACTTTAAAAAAAGAATTCCTAAAGTATAAACCTTATTACTATAGTACCTAACCACAGTTTAGATATTAATATACTCAAATGTTTAAAACCTATCCGTAAATTCCAAAAATATACATAAATCTTATGAAAACAAAATTCCATATTATTAAAATAAGTACAGTATGGGAAGGAAGTTGATTCTAAGTACAAGTAGCTAGATATGATAGATCTTTATTAATATACTATGTGGTGTTAGATATAATCAATCTTTATTATAATGCAGTTTGGAAATTTCTGCTAAGTGACTAAAAACCAGAGCAGAAGTCTCTAAACAACATCCCAAAGATTCAGCCTAATTTTTCCCAAGCACATTTTAAAAATTGGGTCCTAAAATACTGCCAAAAAATGACTTAGGAAATGATGAAGTTTGGTTTACATGTTATTTTACTAAGTTAAAAATTATTTAAAAAGACTCACCCAAGCTTCAGCATATTGATCATGTCAAAGTTCACTACATCAAACACCTTCATTGCTTTATCATCGCCCACAGAACAGAACAATGCTCCCTCAGAACTAACAGCAATGCTCTCAATAACCCCTATTTGAATAAAATTAAAACATTTCAGTAAATACCAGTAGAAGTACACAATTCAAAGAAAAAAAAATCACATTATTTTTTAGAAAAAAGTAATTGGTACAGTTTAAAAGACTTATAAAAAACAAATGAAATTCTTACCTAAGTGACTACGAAAATGTTTGACAAATTCGATTCCTTCTTCTATTTTTTTCCAAAACTTAACATGTCCATCATGACTGGCAGTAATAATAAAGTCTGTCCTACATGTATAAGATTTTAAAAGTTAATTGCTAAAACAGATCTATGACTTGCTAACTCACTTTATTTCAATAATTATTAAATATATGCTGTACATGTACACATTTTTACATTTGTGACCATTGGATGTGTATAGATAGAATCCCAGAACCTAGGTCAGAACAAAATTAGGATTTGATATTAAAAATAAAGCTGGGTGTGGTAATACATGTATATAACCCCAGCACTCTAGGAGCCTGAGGCAGGTGGGATTGTAAAATGGAGTCCAGCATGAATAACTTAGTGAGACACTTGTCTGAAAAAAAATAAAAAGGGCTAGTAACATAGCTCATTGTGAAGGCCCTGGGTCCAATCCCCAGCACTACACACATGTACAAATACATAAATCTCTCTAGGAATCACTAGATTAGAATTACTGTTAAAATTATCATGTAGTATTCTTTCCATGAGAAAATTACTGTTCTTAAGAAGCTGATGTTTCTTTCATATACAGCAAAATCCAACATTAACCTGTTTCCTGTTCTATCAAAGACACTTTATTTTTGTTTTTTTTTGAGACAGGGTCACACTTTGTAGTTCAGGCTGGCCCTGAGCTCACTATGTAGCCCAGGCAAGCCTCGAACTCAGCAATCCTCCTGTCTCTGCCTCCCGACTGCTGGGATTACAGGTGTGTGCCACCATGCCCGGCCGCTGTGGTATGTGGTGCTGATTGCTGGTTGACTGCTGGTGCGCGTGAGTCACCACGCCCAACATTGTTGTATGTGGTTACCGGGATCAAACTCAGGACCTTGCGCTTGCAAGGCAGGCGCTGAAACCACTGAGCTAAATCTCTGGCCCTCAAAGACATTTTGGTTATTTAAAAGTAAAAGAGATTTTGAACAGAACAGTTTCTCCTATAAGAAAAACAGAAACTACTGAAACCAAGTACATGCCAAGTACTTTGTACATATCCCCTGAATGAATCTTCATAACAACTCTGTATTACATGTGTAGTTTTATCATTTTATAAATCATAAAATAGTTTTAAATATTGTATTTGCTTGTTCTATGTTCATAGCTAATTAGTGGCTTTTATATGTATCTAACCATAAAACTTATAATCCTTCTATTATATTCTACAGCCTTGAGTTTAAAAATAAAACCTGAAAGAGTGGTAACAGTACTAGTATCTATTAGCTATTTTATACACTCACATGTTTGGATTACTGAAGTGCTTATATTTAATTTGAATTGTGCTACATGAGAATATATACATTTACATCTAAAGTGCAACTTAAAGGAGAAAAAAATGAGAATCAAAATGTGTCTTGTATAGGTACAAATTCTCAATGTTGAATGTGATCATAATGTATGTATAAAAGATACCAACAAAATTGGGCCAGAGATTTAGCTCAGTGGTTCCAGTGCCTGCCTTGCAAGCAAGCGCAAGGTCCTGAGTTCAATTCCGGTAACCACATACAATGCTGGGCGTGGTGACTCACACCCACCAGCCATCAATACCACATACCACAGTGCCGTGCGTGGTAGCTCATGCCTGTAATCCCAATACTTGGGAGGCAGAGGCAGGAGGATTGCTGAGTTCGAGGTTTGCCTGGGTTACATAGTGAGCTCAGGACCAGCCTGAACTATAAAGTGAGACCCTGTCTCAAAAAAAAAAAAACCAAAAAACAAAACATATATATTATACCAACAAAATTAATTTAAAAAAATAAAGTGCAACTTGTTTTAAGAGAACAGACTAACCCAAAAAACCAAAGTAATCCTTAAGTGATTACTAAAAATGATGCAAAAAACAAAGTTTCTACTTTCCATATTCACTGCTATCACGCAAGCTCTTGTTGTACCTCATTCAGATGTCTGTATTTGTTTCCTTGCTATTTATTCTCCCTATACCTATTCTTGTTCACTTTTAATTCATTTGCCTTAGCACAGCCAGAGTGGTTCTTTTAAAAAAAAATTAATTTTGCTCAGAGGTTCACTATCTAAACATATTCCTTGTATGGGAATTCCTGAGATTTAGCCTTTAATTTTTTTTCTTGTCTCAGCCTCCTCTGCTATCACGTGTTTCTTCATCAGTAAAATGTAGATCATGTACTGCTCACAAGACTGTTCTTTGAGAAAATGTATTCAAAATCTTAGAACAGTATCTAGACATATATGAGACAGATCCATAGTAGAATATGACTATGCCTCTAAATTCCTGTTCATCCATTTTGAAGGTCCTTCCTTCCTACAATTTTCTTAGGGCCAAAGAGTCAAACTATTAAACATTCCTGTCTTTAGTAATACGTTCTCTCCTCAGGGAGGCTCAGACAATACCTGCTTCATCCCTCTATCTACGCTTTCTAAGAAAAAAAACTGTGTACACATACTCTGGGTTTCTGTCTTAGTGAACATTTCTTAAAATGTCATAAAAAAAATGTGGACTTTTAACAAATTATCACAATATATACAACTGAAACAGAAAGCTACATAAAGCTAAAATTACTTGTCTAAATCCACCTCAAATTGAAGCTTTAGAAAATTCTTGAGAAAAATATTTTAAAAATCTGATAAGACTTACTTGGTACAGACCACATGGGTGATAACATCTCTATGCATATAACTGCGTTCATACATGGATGCACTGGGGAGATTATCAAGATATACTCTTTCAAACTCTAGAACTGAGGGAGAAAGTAAAAAAATTTTTAATGAATGAACTGATATTATTTTATATTTTCTTTACAATTTTCCAAATCCTATTTTGCATTTTATTCTAGATTTTCTCTGAATTCATATATAAGGAAAAAAATCCAGCATCTATTGTATCAGTTTTAACTTTATCTCACAATTCTGAACAGCACCATTATTTTCAATTATGACAGGTTCCAAGGGGTTATACAGATGTTTAACTGTCCCAACTGTGCCAATCAGCTAAATAGTTCTGGCTTAATATGAAGGGTCCATTAAAAAAAGTGGTTGTTATTAAAAAATATTTATATAACAACCGCTTTCCTAACCATGTAGATCCCAGTTACTAGCACTAATTAATAGGGAGGCCTATGGCCATGATGTTTCAGTTCATTTTTAAAGCACTGCTTCTCTTTTAAATCACTGATGCTGATTTAGGACATAGAAAGATAATAGAGTGCTTAGATTTTTTTTTAGAGCCCAGAAAATCCTAGCGAATGACTGCTTCTCAGATCTTTCTTTTAGGCAGAGAACACCTGTAGGACAGTAACCAGTTAATTTTAGGAAATCCTGCTTATAATATATGTGCTCACATATATACCAAAAATCCAATAATGGCCAAACTTTCCTCTATAAAGTTGCAAAATTAAACATGAGTTATTGTAAGTTTTCTTGATTGATGCAAAACACAATTAACTTGTTAAGATTTAGCAAACCATTTTTACCTTATAGTAACAGATTCTCCAATTAAAGATGTTAAATATGTCCTTTCCTTCCCTTTAGTGAAAATATATAATGTAATAAGGGTATAATGTGTTTTGTGACACAAAGTTTCCTTGAAAGGTGTGCCCTTTTCACCTCTTTAATTCTGTAGCTTTGAATTGGAATATGACTTCTATAATCTATTAACTAATCAGGACAGTGAATATGAGGACCATGCCCTAGGAATAGAAAGCTAGAGAAAGCCTAGGAAACTTTGATGCTTGCATAGTAAGCCTAGATTGTTTGCTTTAAGGCTTTTATACATAAAGTTATACCTGTATTTTTTTCATTTCAGAATATACATTAAAAAGTCTAATTTCCAAAGAATACATTAAAGGGGTGGCTCCATTTTTAAAAAGCTAGTATCAGTGAACACCTGTCCTTTTACAGAGAATTTTCAATCTGTTTAAACATTTCTTACATGTTTTTATTTTCAATTTTTTTCTTCAAAATACTGTACACTGTTGGCTAGCTTACAAAAATAAACATCTGATTAAGAGTGAAGATTTTCACATCTAATAATACCATTCTCTGACTCAATTTTACCAAATTTATAACATATTTATTTCCTACAATTTATATCAGTATTTCAATAGTTTGTGAGTCTTTTCATTTACTCCTATTTATTTCATTAAATGACAAGGAATGGAGATGTAGCTCAGCAGCACAGTGCCTTCATGGCAAGTGTGAAGCCCTGAGTTCAATTCTTGGTACCACACAACAACAACGACCAAAAACAAAAGAGAGACAGAGTAAACATGTAAAATATTCAAATACAATAAAATAATTTGAAGCAATATATTATAATATTCATTCATTTAATGTATTTATGGAGCACCTGCTGTATGCAAATAATGGTACCAAGCACTGGAGAAAACAAGCCCAATCCTCATTCCTAATGTTTAGTCTTAGGAGTGGGAAGAAACAATTGGAAAGCCATGTGAGTAACAGATTGCAAACAGTAATAAGTGTCATGAAGGAAAAGATTGCTATGGAAACATCTACAAGGATTAGCTAGTAAAATAATCATAGTATTAATGCATTTTAAGGAATTTGATATACAATGTTCAAAAAAGTGGCTTCTTCAAAATTTGAATACATAAAATTTGAAGGCTTCTTGTAAACAGTGTGTTCTAAGAGTTATGATCAATGACCCTTGAAAACCAGCCAAGTTTTCCCACAGCAGGTGACAGCTATATGCCACAGGTTAAACAATTCAATTCAGTTAAAGGAGACAAATTATATCAGGTGTATCACACACACTATATCTGGGGCCAGCATCCAGAGAAGAGTACATGCCCCATTGTCAAGTTGTTTAGCATGGCTGAAGCACAAAATAATAGGATTGGGAGAGGAAAGTAATGGGAGAAATACTGATGAGGTAAATACCTATCATGAAGGCCTTCCACACCATGTTACAGAGTTAAGGGGTTTTTGTTTTTGTTTTTTAAATCACTTAAGCAGTTAAAGTAGAGGACAGTGAATAAGACAGGAGCTTAGAAATACATTTTAATTGTCTTACATGTTTAAGGAAATTATTTCACAGAAAAAACTTGAAAAAACAAGACAATTTTATATATCCCTTTCCCTATCCATTTTACTTGATAGAAATCTATCATTTTACATTTGTGACAAAATGTTCCAGTGCACGGTACTTTAAAAGTATGGTTTGAAAACCGCAGAACCTAGGTTTTGGATAGAAAAGAATCAATGAACTCAAATAACTTTCTCTAGGCCTGAAAAATTATTAAAAGAACACCCAGGGTTGAAATACCTTTTCTTTATAATTTTAAACAGGCACTGTCTTCCTCCTGTACCCAAATACCACTACTTCCAAACTAAAGATTTAGATAGAACCAGTACTGTCTCCCACATTTGTTAAATGGAATTTGCAACTTCAACCTCATATGGCTACTATGTGGATTAAATGTGAGGCAATGAGCACGAGAAATGTAGCATTAATTACAACGAATCGGTGACCAACATTGTTCTAGATTAGCACAGACTTCCAACCCGTATCGCCATTCTGGGTTCAAATACCAAGTTACCAGAAATGAAATGACAACCTGTTCTGAGCACAATACCACGTAATCACACACCACCCCTCTTCGGTTGCTATGTAACTGAAACCTCCCACTTAGGTGCAGCATTCCAATTCGCGCCCTCGTCTTATCTCTGCAGGTACCTCTCCTCTTCTTGGCCAATGTAGCCTCCACAGGTAAAGGCCCAACCCAGCGTTCTTCATTCTCCTCATCGTTTTCTTGGGCCACTGCCACAGCTAGCTCTCTCTCGCTAAATTCCGTTTTCTCAGGGTCTTCCGGGTCCCGTCGTCGCCTTCCTTTTGGCCGCAACTCGTTACCACTTTCCGCCGCCATGTTCTCTGAACCGTCAGAAAAGATGCGACGCACAGTACCGATACCAATTCCAAAGCTGCGGCGCAGCCTGACGTCAGCGTCCGAGCGAGTTTCGGGACTGGCTGGGAAGGGCAGGAGTAAATCCAATCACCGGGGAGCGCGCGCACTTACCCTGGACCCAGTTTGACGTACGCAACGCTGAGGAGACGTGAAGGCTGAGGAATTCCTACTTGTGTGACGGTAAGAGATTGGAAGGAGAGGCCTTAATTTAAATTTGCCTCTGAGACGGGCAGTTTATGGGATTTGGAGCGCAAGCACCAAAGATGGGATCATTGTCTCTGAGGAACTAGATACCTGAGGTGCAGCCGGGTCTTCAGTACAGTTTTCTCTGCGTCGCTTCCAGAAACCCGCGGGTTCCCATAGAAAAACCTAGGGCGCGGTTTAAGAAATTACTTTCAACTGGCGACACCCCCACCCCCACCCCCTACCGTGCAAACGTGTCTTCTCGCTTTTATTTTCTCATACGCTGAGGAAATGGCGAGTACTTGTTACTTTTTGCAGCGCCGGAGGACGTGGCCTAGAGAACCAGCCACTTCCAGTAACCCTCAGTGGCCAAGACTGGAGCAGTTAGCCATTCACCCTGGAACGGCTGTCTTCTCTTAACAGCTTTAAGGAATTCTGTCCCCGTCCCCACATCGAACCCATAACAGAAATTACATGAAATTTACCATCTTAACCTTTTTGTAACTCCATTAAACAGGACCACCATTTTTTAAAGTTTAATTCATTTTAACGCTTCTTTAAAAAGGCTTGTTGGTGCCAAACCAATAAATTACTCTTGCTTTGAAGTAGATATGAAGTATAGACTTCTCTACAGGAAAAGAGCTGTTCGTGGTAGACCTTTTAAAAGAGCTTTTTGTTGTTTTTTTTAAATGGCAGAAGCCTTATTATTTGACTCATTTTGCCTATCAAATCTCATTTCTTCTTTGCCTTCTGCTCTAATCATACTAATTTCTTTCATACCTCACAAATTTGACTTTCCCATTCTTGCCTCCCATCTTATGTTTTTATGCCTTGAACGGGTTTTACCTTTACAGCTTCTCATCTTTTAGAATCCATGGCAGTAGTAACGAGGATGAAGATGGAAAATGACAATGGCAGTGAGCTGTTTAGCATTATACTAATCATTTCGTGCAGGTACATGTCTTACACGTTCGCCAGGATAGAATAATGGTGGGAGCTGGTTAACATTTTTGAAGCGTTATGTACTAATCTATTTTACCATATCGGATACTGAAAGCTCGTGCATTATGTGTTGTATAATTTACCACTTTACAGCACTTCTGCCTGAGATTGTATCATATATTTAGTTGTTAATTTGTCAATATTGTTGCTCCTCCATGAGAATATATCTATGTCAAAGACTTTTTTCACCTACATATCTATACTGATAACGTCTGAACAAGTGGCTCACATTAAAACATTTTATTGAGTAAATGGACATGTCTCTGGATTCCAACTGAATACTTCATACATTTATTTTACATTTATTAGTTTTCTGCCAATTAGTACAGTTCTTGAAGTATTATAAAACACTTTTATCCTTGTGAAATAAAACTGATAATTATATCAGAAGTTCATTTGCCCCATCACAATTGTAACATTTCCTTCTTTCCCTTCCAAAGAAGTTGATCATGACTTTTATGATAATCATTTTTAATTTTTTTAATGGTCAGTTTTTTCTTGTTAATACATGTACCTTTTCTTATTATATATGCACTCATTATATTAAGGAAATTGGGTATTGGCTTGCCATATATATTTAAGACACTTTGTTTTGTTTGAGTTTTGCCTTGTAGTTCAGGCTGGATTCCCAACTCATGATGATCCTCCTTCCTCAGCTTCTGGGGTACTGAGGTTGTAGGCATGTCCCACCATGTCAGGCTGCCATATATAAATGTATTTAGAACGCTCTTCTTCAATTTGTAGATTTTATTATTTTTTTATTTTATTTATTTATTTATTTTTTTGAGACAGGATCTCACTTTGTACTTCAGGCTGGCCCTGAGCTCACTATGCAAGCCTCGAACTCAGCAATCTTCCTGTCTCTGCTTCCCGAGTGCTGGAACTACAGGTGTGAGCCACCACGCCTGGCCAATTTATAGATTTTAAATTTTAATTTGTTAATGGAATCTTTGTATGTGCAGCATTTTCTCCGTAGAAATTTTAGTTATTTGTACTTAAATCTTTCCTGTTTCAAGATTTTTAAAAAAGTTTTAAAGATTTCTTTCTGTTCTTTTTCATGATTTCTGTGTTTGAATTTTTTTGGGAGGAAGAGGAATGGTATAAAGATGGATGTGTAAATCCTGCCTTACCATCCTCCTTCCTATATGTATTTTGTTAATAAGGTGGACTAAAATGTGCATCTAAAAAAGCAGTGTAATATAAAATAGTATTCCTGTTTGGGCATTCTTCCTTCTTGATCTCTATTGCCATCTCTGTCAAATGCATATATGTAGATATAGATACAGATATAGATATATGAATCTAAAAAGTCAACAAAGGCTTTGCATTATGCTTTTGCAATTTTCCTATTTATATGCCAGTTCAGTTGCTTAATTAGTATAGTTAAACAGTAGTCATCATTAGTATAATTGTATATATTTAATATCTGCTAGGTTAAATTTTTCACCTTATTTTTCATGACACTCTTGACAGTTTTGGGCTTTTGCACTTCTATAAAAGTTTTAAAATTTGGGCCGGAGGGTTAGCTCAGTGGTTCCGGCACCTGCCTTGCAAGCGCAAGGACCTGAGTTCGATCCCCGGTTACCACATATAATGCTGGGCGTGGTGGCTCACGCCTGTAATCCCAGCACTCGGGAGGCAGAGACAGGAGGATTGCTGAGTTCGTGGCGGCTTACCTGGGCACCATAGTGAGCTCAGGGCCAGCTTGA
>PVIC010019087.1:0-25566 GCA_004025085.1 Thryonomys swinderianus | reverse complement strand
ATGTTTCATAATGATCTTGAGACAATTTTAGAGAGATTGTGATGCTGTTTTCGATGTCCAATTAAATAACCTCAAGAATTATCATACAAATTGAATTGCCTTGGGTTTTTCTTTAAAAAGAACAAGGATGTATGTATGCCCAGGTGCCTAATTGACCCAAAAATTTCTGGCCCATGTTTAAATAAACAAAATTATTAGAAATTAAATGAAAAATTGAATTAAAGTTTATAGAATCATATTTATTGGAATTTTCTTAAGTTGATAGTCATCCTTACTGAGACACCAGCTTTAAGGATTCTAATCACAGCAGGCATTCAGTGAAAATGATTTTGTTCCTGGACTATTGGATCTTCTTGGGCTTGTGATCTGCCTTCTGTTGGTGTGTAGGTTCTTGGGTTTTTCCTGAGAAGTTTTGCAAGGCAGTGCCATGTAAAGGAACTGAGAATCATAAGTAACAAATTTAGCAGGGAGCTTTATTGAGAGAGAATGATGTCTTAGCAGGTGTACTGAAACACATGTAAAGTAGTTTATCAGAAAAAGGAGAGCAAGTCCAGCCAAAAAGATTTCCTGGTACAAGCAGAAAACAGTTGGAAAGATCCAATCAGGGAACTCAGTAGAGGACCTAATGCTTGAAGGACCAGGTTTCTTTCAGTCGTGTCTTTCCAGGAACTTGAGAGTTTTAACTACTGTAGTTTTTTTTTTTCCCAAGCAGCAGGTGTACTCCTTGATAAGGTTTTGAATTTAATATAGACTTTTTTGTTTGTTTGTTGTTTTGTTTTTGAGACAGGGTCTCACTGTGTAGTTCAGGCTAGCCCTGAGCTCACTACGTAGCGTATGTAGCCTCAAACTCAGCAATCCTCCTGCCTCTGCCTCCAAGTTCTGGGATTCCAGGCATGAGCCCTCACTCCCAGCATTGTGGTTTGTGGTGCTGATTGCCGGTGGGCATGAGTCACCATGCCCAGTATTGTTGTATGTGATTACAGGGAACTTGCACTTGCTAGGCAGGCACCAGATCCACTGAGCTAAATCTCCGGCCTGAATTTAATATAGTCTTTCCCATAATGAACATAGGAGCCAAAGCCCATCATGAGGGTGAGAACTCAATGCAAATTTAAGTAAATCTGGTCTGTTTTTGCCAGTTAGGGCATAATGGGGACAATAGCAGGCTTGAGTCACTCAGATGCCCATTCATGGGACCCAGACTTACATAATTATACGGGCTGGGTTTCTGCAAGGGGATTGATGAGGCCTGCTACGGAAACGGAAACCAAGCTCAGGAAACTTGGATGAGCATCATTCATTGAGTTTAGCCTTGTGCTCAGCTATGATGTCCCACTTCCAGCTTACGTGTAGAGAGTAGACCATAGTTGCCAATTTAATAATACCTATTACTTGTATTTAATTTATAAAATTATTATAAAATTAGATAGAAACATATTCATACATCTCACATTTATATTTATAATAATTAATTTAGAAAAAATATACCCAGTGGGTTACAATGTAATATATAGCCATATTTTTTATCACCAACACTTATAATTAAAATACAAAAAGTTAATTTATAAAACTAAGAAATGAGAATCACATACTACTTTGGGAGTTTGTAGTATTTTAGCATAATTCTGTGAATTTGAGGAATTGCTTCACAGTGTGAAAAAGTAGGAGATGGTTAGATGGATGGATAAATAGACACAACCAGTATCTCAGCAATTTATCTTTTACCTAAGTGAAGTTTACATATGAATTTCTCAACTGCATGCATGCATATAAATTGTCAATATTTGCAATTGGCAAAACTTGAGAAGTACAGAAATTCAGTAAAGAAGGAACTCATAAATAAATGGTGATATGTTTATTTATGGAAGAAAATATTAGGTGGTCATGAATGGGTGATATCTGCACACTATATTAAAGATGAACCTCACAGATATTATACTATATGAAAGAATTCAGTCATGGGTTTTATAAACCACATTATTACATTCTTTTGCCATTCAAATAATGTGGACTAACTCACGATATTAGAAATCAGAGAATGGGTTACAGTTTAATTTTGCAATAATGTTACTGTAGAAAATAATGAATGCCCAATACCTTGTATGAAGGCTGAAAAGTAGACATTCACTTCACATCAATTCACCACACTATACCATTAAAAAGTGATTTAATCACTTTTCTGTTTAGTATTTAAATAAAAGGTTAAGGAATCTCCACACTGATCTGCACAGTGGTTGCCCCAGTCTACATCTCCACCTACAGTGAAGAAGTGAAGGGTTCCTTTCTCCCCACAGCTCCACCAACCTTTGTTGTTGGTTAATTTCATGATCGCAGTCATTTTTTGTGGAGTGAGATGGAATCTCAGTGTTGTTTTCATCTGCATCTCTTGAATAACCAGTGATGCTGAACATTTCTTCATATTTTGTTTACTTCTTTTACTTCTGCATAACAAAAATGTCTGCTCATTCTTCAAAAAACTAGGACTGGAGATCCCATTTGACTCGGTATTTCCTTGCTTAATATATTTAAGAAAGAATTAAAAGCATCCTACCACAAGTACATATGTACACTCATGTTTATGGCAGCACAGTTTGTAATAGCTAAATCTTAGAAACAGCCCAAATACACATTTTTTTTGAGCTTGGATAAAGATTTTTTAATAAAATGGAGAATTATTCAGCCATAAAAAATGATAAATTAGGAACATTTATAGCTAAATGGATGCACCTGGAGGCCATACTCATGAGCAAAACAAATAGGACACAGGTGTGTAAATACCACATCATTTCTCATGTGAGAAAATGAAGATATAAATGAGGTCCAGAGTGTATGACATGTATTGTGAAATAGGAGGAAAATACTCCAAGGGAAAGGGGAACTGGGTGGGAACAGGGGAAAGCAAAGAGAGAAAGAAAAATTTGATGGTTAAAAAAATATTTTAAAAAGTTATGTATATAAAGAGTGGAGAATTGTAGGTGGGGCAAGGGAATGGGAAAAATCAGAATCAAGATGCATCATGTACATGTTCTCAATGATTAATGTGATCATAATGTACACCTAAAGTAAACCAATAAACTCAATAGAGGATAATAAATAAGTTAGAAGGAAAAAGACATACAGCACATGTATGCATGGGATTGGGAGATTGAGGGGAGATAGGAGAGTGGGAAAAATAAAAATCAACATATATCAAATAGGAAATTTCCATAGGAAATTTGGTGTGGGAATGCAACAAGGGGAAGGAATAAAAATGATTCAGAAAGAAAATAAAAGAGCATATATATGGGGGTGGGGAGGTGTGGGGAGGTAGGGATATGGGTAAAAATGAGAATTAACTTGTGTCATATACTGGTACAGATTCCCCAATGTTATATGTGATAGTGAGATGTATATAAATTGTACTAATAAATAATTCAATTAAAAAATCAACATATATCATGTATAGGTACAAATTCTCAATGTGATCATAATGTTTTCCCAAAATGTACCAATAAACTCAATTTATTTAAAAATAAATACATAAATGGTTAAGTGGTACTTGTAGGTATCTTGCAACTGAAAGCCACAAAATCTGTGTGACAAAGAATGAACTCTCCGTTATCAATGTCTTTGCAAGGATAAATGAGATAGTGAATTTTATCATGTCATTTAATTAGATTTATTGAATTAACGTTGTAATTAATCTTTAAATGAACTGAGAAGAGCATTTTTCTGTTCACCACTATCGGAGCATATGGCACAGCTTTCTCCACAATATGCCAGTACGCATTTAGTGTGATAAGAAAACGATGCCAACAATTTAGCCTGTTTTGATTCCTGTTATGCAAAACTGACCAATATTCAGCTCAATGTGTCTTTTCGTCTTCACTGGTTCTATCGAGTTGACTATGGTGAATTATGGAAGAATAAAAATATGTGCTCTGTTTGTCCCTGTGCTAGTGAGCTGTATACTCAGATAACGTAGTGGGTTAGGTAAAGTTCAGTTGCTTTGGATGATTGATTTCATTACTTAATATATATTTGAAATACATTTTCAATATCATAAGCTAAAAAATTCTTAGCCTGTGGGTTATGTAATCATATATGCACACATGGAAATACACATATGTATCAGTAAACATATACATTCATAGTCATAACTGTGGCTTTCAAAGTAATGGAGTCATTAAAAGTTTGCTTTCATAGAAAGCTTTTAAAATAATTTTTCCTATTCCAAAATATTTCTGACTTTTCTACAATGGCCAGTCTCTCAAACATGCTATACTTATATTTTAACCAGGTAATGTAAGATTGGTTGCAAAATAAAGCTACCACATTATATAGGAAGGAAGTAGATTTCAAATGTTCTCACCACATACAAAAAAATGATAAGAATTTTAGGTAATTGATCTGGGTGTAGTTAGACATATAAGTGTGTTAGTAATTCTTTTTTTTTCCCCCCAGTGCCGGGGATGGAACTCGGGCCCTTAGGCGTCCTAGGTTGGCGCGGTACCACTTGAGCTACAGCCCCAGCCCTAGATATGTTAGTAATTCTTATCTGAGCTTTAATACTGGCTGATGATGTTGCATATGGTAGTTATAGTTCTAAACATTACAGTCAAGAATGAGACAACTCTAATGTAACTTATCAAAGAAATTGCCTTTTCAGATGACTTTCCAGATGATCTATCACGTTGTTTGGTGCTGTTCAAACTCTAGCTGCTTTAACTTTTTCTGCTCACTTCCCAATGCGCAGTTTGCCATCAAAACATGTAACGAGATGTGAATTTATATTAATCAGTGAGTTGATACGATGTTACTAAATTGGATTATCCACAGCATTCATTTAATAATGAAGAGCTCATGCATATTCTTACTATGGATAGGGCAAAATGTTTGTGCAATGGTTTTTATACTTAGTAAGGGATTTAAAATGCTTTACAAATACTAATCCTTGTAACAGCTCAACAGATAAGGATTATAAATGATTCACTGCTGAGAGACACTAAGATAATACATAGGCTACTCAAGATGTCAGCACGTGAAGTCTTCATTGAAAGCAGATTTTTCCAGGTTCACCACAAACTAACCTTATTTTAAATAAAGGGCCATAGGTTCTAGCAGTAGTTGCTAGCCACCATAATATAATTCTGAACTTTTAAGAATAGAACAGCAGAAAACCTTCCTTTTTCAAACATGAAAGTAAGCAACATGTCAAGCAATTATTTTAAGAAATTTTTATTTAACAGTAGGTAAACAGAGTTGTCATTTGTTTTTCTGTTTTAAGTCAGCTTAGCAAAATATTTTTTGTGCTCATTTGTAGGCAAATATATCAAAGATTGGCAATATTAAATGTCTTCTTCATGTTCTATTTGTAGTACTGTATAAGAGCATTTTTAATTTTTTCATTTTATCAGACTGCCATTTTTCGAATAATTCATTAGATGTACTTGCAAGCTCGAAACAGTCAAATTTGGTAATTTTTGTTTAATGTGTGATTTTGTTTCTAGCTTAATATTCAAGGCATTCTTTTTCCACCCCCATCTTGTTAAGTTGGATCAAATAGACATAAGAACTAATAAAGCTATGTTTAAAAGACTAACATATGTCTACTAAGCTTTATAATGGAAAAAATTAAAGTTAAAATTGATATAGTGAAACATTTTGCAGAACAATAGATGTTTATTTTGTCAGCATGTCTATTGTGAAAGTACTAAACAATCCAAAAGACTTCAGAGTAACAAAATGTGTACCATAAGATGATTATTAAAATTTTACTGTATAAATTTAAAACAACACCGATATAAATAGACACCTATTTTTATGACAAATTAGAAAACACACTGTCAGGATCATGATAGAATGCTGAGAAATAAGAGTTAAATACAAAACTGGAAAAAATATTCATAAATTACATCTGACAATTTTCAAATCACAGTAGACTGGGGTCATCTATACAAGAAATTTATTCAGAGTATATTATAGAGTATAATTTTATTATCACATAATCTAATAGAGCAAATTATTATTGAAGGTCTTCACATAAATTAGTTACAAAAATCTATGCTAGCAATTTTTAAATGACACTTATGTAAAGTATTTCATATGCTGAACTTTCTGAATACACACCAGAGGTTGTAAATGTCAGAAATTAACTATTATAAATTTAATAAATATTTATTCTATTTCATATTTTCATATTCATATTTCATATTCATGTTTAATTATTATATCATATTTTCATATTCAACATGTTTTAATTTTGTAATAAACATAAACATAAATTCTTTATGACATTTAAATATATGATTTCTTCCCATAATAATTTGATTGTCCTGGAAATTAATTCATTTTGCTTCTCACTCTTTTAGCTAAGATCCAGTGTAAAATTGATCAAATATACCACTATTCTAAGAACTGAAGATTTAGCTAACTCTATCATCTATCATATAAATAAGGTTAGTTAAACATTATGATTAACTTATTAAATTAATATTTTAAATTTGTTTAATATTAAATTTTAAATTAAAAGTATCATTTAATTTTACTAAAAATAATTTTATTTTGATTATGAATAAATACACTTAAATTATCAGTATCAGCTTACTATTCAGCTGAAGATCTAGAAAACTGGTATTTTTAAACTAGCAAGCACATTCAAAAGCATAGTCTATAAACCAAGGTTCATGAACTTAAGACATAAAAGAAGAGCAAAAAATAGTTTCAACATGGGAGGTGACCTACCTGCAGAGCATGACCTAATACATTCACAGAGACTCAGCTCAAACTAGTAGTTACATGTTGAATATTTTTGCTAGACCTTTGAAATTTTACCAGGAGCAGCTACAATTCCGGCAACAAATAAATGGGTGTATTCATACATGTATCCAAAGTAAGTAGATTATAGATATATAGATATTTCATAAATTTAGATTCAAAACCAACATGGCTAAAAAAACTTAACTCTTGTTAAAATAAGGTTTATGATCCTCTCTTGCAAATTCTGCTCTGGAAAGATTAAACCAATAGATGTTTACCACAACTAACTTCACTGCAGTTCTTCTTTTTGGATCTTTGTGTTTGAGTCCAGTGCTTTTTTTGCTGTTTGATAAGCTGAAGTTTTCTTCATTTCCTGCAAATGACAAGAAATCAATAAAATTTCACAAAGTATATAGAGTATATATTACAAAATAAAATAAGTAAAAGAAAATAATTTGTAGTCTGTCTGTTGATCCCCAAAAGAGTGTAGGAAGTGATTATGCAATTGATGAAATAACAATATCTTGAATCAAGAGAAGGCACTGCAAAAGGAAATTGGTCTTGGATTGCATTGCAGAGGGCTTAAGAATCACACAGGGGATTCCCAATAATTTATTTTAAACTGTCTTTATTTTTATTAATTGGATAAGTAAACTAATTTTGTTTGCGGATTGTCTTCCTCTTACTTTCCTGGACCTAGTAGCTTCTGATTGTGCAAGGGGCTCAGGAGTAGCTGTGGTGCAGGCGGTGTAGGTGAAGACCGGTGAGGATGAATTGGGACTCAGCAACCACACTGCACCCACCTAAGTACAAAATGTATGTGCTTCCTATATGTGGAGCCTTAAGCTCAAGGTTTAGATAATACAGTTATTTAGAAAAAAAGAAGGAATATTTACAAATTGCCATTACAACTCAGATACCTTTTAGCTCTGAACACTTAAATATAAATACGAGTATCAGTGCAAATATATAAGTGGAAAACACTTCTTTTAAACTAGACACGTAGAATATCCAATTCAATATTCAGGTTAATTTTTAATATTACAAATATTCTTAGAATAAGACTAAGGCAAAGATCAGTTTGTTTAGACTCCATCCAAACGCTCACAGGCTTGTTAAGGTTTTTAATTGTTTAAGAAAAGAACAACTTAAACAGAAAAAATAGAGTGAAGAAAAATGAAAGTTTTACATAATTTAATAACAGTAAATTATTAGTCATCTGTTATATACAGCTCCAAATTTGGGGGGGGTGGCAGATCACTAATGTCAAAGAAAAATAGCCAGTCAATAGCCTATCAATAATGTAAAAAAAGCTTTTCATGAAAATTAACACTCATTTATAAAAATATAATGCCAGGCATTATGGCTCACACCTGTAATCCCAGCACCAGGAGGCAGAGGCAGGAGAATTGCTGAGTTTGAGGCTTGCCTGGGCTACATAGTGAGCTCAGGTCCAGCCTGAACTACAAAGCAAGACCCTGTCTCAAAAAAAAAAAAAAAGAATGTATAAATAACTCTAAATAATTAAATACCCCCAACCCAATTAGAAAAAAAAATAGGCAACTGAAGTTGCCCATGGTGGCATACACTTGAAATTGTAGCACCTGGGAGACTCACACAGAAAGATTGTCCTGAGTTCAAGGGCAACCTCAGGTACACAGTGATTCAAGAGCCATTGTGTCTCAACCACCTTCCACCAAATGGGCAACAGAAGTAAATGAAAACTCAGAAGAAGAAATAAAATTGGCCAAAAAAAAAGAAAAAGAAAAAAAAATGACAGACCACTGGGGAGTAGGAAAATGCAAATTAAAATATCACTAAGACTTCAGATTAGTAGTGAATTAACTAATGATCAACTTGAAAGACCCAGCTAAACTAACTCACCATGATCTGGGCATGGAAGACCACCTGTGGGATGCTGTCAACAGCATAAAAAGAGAGCTAAAGATCATGGCTATTGATTTTCTAAGAGAAACTTCCCATGGCTGGCTTCACTGATGTGAATTTAGCTGTTCATCAGAGGAGGAGCTCAGGTCCCTGTTGTTCTCAGCAGGAGAGTCCTGACCTTCTTGAACGTTTTTTCCTGGCTACAATACAGACCCTTCAGCCTGGTGGCACAAATCCTTCACCGCACTGTTACAGGCTTTCTAGATCCCAGTACTGGCCTTTGAGCCTACCCAGCGCCAATCCTTGATGTGGACAAGCCTGAGACTTTGCTGTAGGTACTTGGCCTCTGGCTGGACTCTGAGACGATATTGCTTCAGACTCCAGCCTTCCACAGGACTTGTGCGGCCACAGTCCAGGCCCTTAGCTGGATTCTTCAGGTCTCTAGTTTGCAGACAAATCTATTACATTTTCCTGCATTTGACATTTTGGGTGAATATTATAAAATAATCCTATAAATGATGTGTCTTATATTACATCTATTCTCTTACAGATCCTGACTACAACAATCTTACTCCGGAAATAATAGAAATCATCAAGAAATCAAATAACAAAGAATACTTGTCTTGTTGCAGTGAAAAATGAGTTTTTCTACAATGTTTCTGGGAATGTAAACTAGTCCAACCACTATGGAAATCATAAAGATTCCAAAAAATAAAAATAGAAATTCCATTTGACCTTGTCATCATCCTTCTATATATCTTCCCAAAGTATTAGAATATCATGTTACAATGATACATTAAAACAAAAATATTTTTTTTGAGACAGGGTCTCGCTTTGTAGTTCAAGCTGGTACTGAGCTCCCTATGTAGCCCAGGCAAGCTTCGAACTCAGCAGTCCTCCTGCCTCTGCCTCCTGAGTGCTGGGATTACAGGCGTGAGCCACCACACCCGGCACTGTGGTATGCGGTATTGATTGTTGGTGGGTGTGAGTATGTGGTTACCGGAAATCAAACTCAGGACCTTGTGCTTGTGAGGCAGGCGCCGGAACCACTGAACTAACCCTCCGGCCCAATTAAAAATAATTTTGGAACATAATGTTATGGAAAATAAATTAGGCACCCAAGTTTAAATACCATATTATTCTCTCATTTGAATAATACAAAGTACAGATGAATAACAAAAGACTGAGCAAAGGTTACAATGAGATAGATATCATGAAATGAGAAATGAATCAAAAACCTAAGGATGGGAGGAGTGGCAGAAGGGAAAGGGACTTAAAAAGTTTTGAGAAGGACACTTACACATGGAACTACTCAACAATCAATGTTGTCATTACTCTTCACAAACATGAGCTAAATGAGCACTGACCTTAGTAGGGATGGTGATAATAATGATGATGATGATATTGGAAAGGTAATTCAGAGAGGGAGGAAAAGAGGAGGCTGAGGAGGAGATGGCCAATGGAAGGAAGAAGTTATGTTAAGTGTATGTATCTATTCCCCAAGATGCATGTAAACACTGTATTAGGCAAACATGTATTAATGCAAAAGCAATAGAGTAATCTATGTGTGTAACTGGCCTTAAACATCAAACAAATGATTGAATGATAACCAATGTATACAAAAGAATCATCCTCTGAAAATGAGAGTGAATGTCTTGTGTTCATAGGAGGATTTTAATTATTTCTGTGATCATTTCATCCATATCTGGAAGAAATGTTGAGAAGTAATTATATCCTAGTTGTATTTTAGACCAAAATCTTGGCCATTTCTGATCTAAAGACATTTTTAAGCTAATGATTCTGTTAAATGTTAAAGTGTCACAAAGCATTTTTAAAGATCAGCATAAAAATTTCTTTGGTTAAGTCTAAAAACTGAGCAGAACTTCATTTATTAAATCTAAATCAGCTGCAAATGCTAATATTGTGCAGGCTTTGTTATGTACACCCTCCAAATTTTACCTTATATCTTTGCTTCCCTACTGAGTCTTAAGTAATGTGAATGCTACAAATTTTAGTCTAGCTTTTAGAGGCATTTTACAGTTGAAAAATTTGAGTTGCCACTTCAAGTTATTCAGTGATTAAAGCCACGTTATAATAGAAATATCTTTGATTTCATTCTCTTCTGGAAGCTGACTTTCAATTAGTCTTTATAATTCAAAGCATTGCTTGGTTTATCTTTTATCTTTCCAAATAGAAAAGTAGGGTTTTTTTGTTCTTCATTTTTTTTTTGAATGTTTTCAGTTTCACATGTCCTTGAGCTTATGAGCACTCATTATTTCCAAATTTTCCTACATGGAAAAATCACAAAATTTTTCAGTTTAGTTACCTTAGGTACTTGAAAAATATGGTAAAAACAATTAAATCCCTCTACTAACATTTACTTATGTGTTTTGCTTTTCTTCAAATCATAAGTGTCCCTGGATAAATGATTTGCCTGAATAAGTGGCTGTAATCATAGGTCTACAGGACACATCACCATCTCATAATAAAAATCTCACTCTTTCAGGCTTTGTGTACGTTGTTCTTCTCAAGTTCCATCTGTCTTTTAAATGAGGCGCATGTGATGTGAGAGCTGTAAGGTTTAAGCTAATGTGAGTGTGTGTTTGATGGCGACACCCCAGTTGCACAATGATTTTACCATTCAAGGTAAATATTGTTACTCTTTGTTTTCTTAACTTTCAGTGATCTTCAATGGCAAATATTTACCTCTTATTTACACTGCAGAAAAATCTTAGCTATACCAGGGCTTTGGCTCAGGATGACTTAATCCATGAGTTACCGCAGTAGAGAAAGACAGTAAGGGGAACATGTCGAAGTAAGCACAGTTTCTTGACACTTTTACCAAAGATAATATTCTAATCAATAGTATAAATTCAGGTCTAGGGTATTAATTCCATAGTCTATTTTCTCATGCCTTTTGATCATTTATATATGATACAATATCATAATGATATTTTGAGTCATTCTTGAGTTAAGCAAAACTTTTTGACCTATAAATTAAGAAAGACAATAAAAATGACACAAGGTGTGAGAAAGAAGATGGCAGAATGGAGGTCATGCCTATGTGGCTCTGTGAGTGAGAGGATCCAAGCCAAAACAAAAAAGGAGAGGTTGTATTCCACAGGAGGAAGCTGAGGATCAACCCTGAAACCTAGTGAAGAAGTCACAGGAAATCTGAGCAGCACAGAGAGACAGAGGAGCCATGTAGAAAAATGTGTAAGCTCTCCAGGAAGGAGGGGTGGCTGGCTCCACTCTGGGGAGTGCAATGGAGTAGTGTATGTTCAGACCAACAGTCCTAACCTCTGGAGAGATCCACAGTTCATGCAAGCTTCCATCTGGTCTGGACTTGAGCTTCGTGACTTCCATTGTACAGCATAGCAGTTGTAGGGGAGAAATTCAATATATTGCCCAAGGATCTCTCAGCAGGGCTGCGACCAGAAGCCTTTTTAGATGAGTTCTATTGTTAGCTATGGAAGTGCTGTAGAAAGCAAAAGCTCAGAACCATTACAAATAGAGGTTCCTGTGGGCTCCCTGCCACACTAATTGGTCAGAGTTGGCCACGTAACTCAGTAGAGAAGTATTTGATGTAGTTCCCCAAGGAGAGTGGTAAATTTCTCCATTTCTTCATCCCTCTCCCTCAGCATCATCAAAAGTTTGTTTGCTACCTCTGATCCACTGAAGCATTCTGGCTAAAAGCACTAGCTTTGGCATTTGTCACTCCAGATGTATTGTCTCAAGTCCTGAAATCTGTGGAGCTGGGTACGTACTGCCTGCAATATGGCCCGCCTAAGAGGCACTGCCTATGAAACAGCTCACAGCAGCATGGATATTTGCTTTGCATGTCCCCCTCTCAACTGCCAGGCAAACAATTCTGAATGGAGAGTTAACTGTTTTCCATCTCGCATAGCCCACAAGCTCACCCAAAGAGAGTGCAGCTACTTTCCAGGAGTCTTGCTGCTCCTGCTCAGTAAACACCTATGGAATGTGAGTTGAGCAGGCATCACCGACCCAGCACAATGGCCTGCGAAGACCTGAACTGGTGACAGAGTTAACTGGAATCTAAAACTGGCCATGTACATAGAAGGGTTGTCTGAGGTCTCCACATAGCATGTCCTAGGCCCCTGGTCCAGACCCCATGGTGCATAACACGATCTGTAAGTCCTGCAGGCCAGAAACTTGGGGTGTACTGTGTGTATGTTTTCTGCTTAATGCCTATTGGCCATCTTTCCCACCTGCACTTGAGAAAACATGGATTTACCAATTATTTGCCTTGATTGGAAAAAATTGTAGATATATACAAGGAGAAGGGTTGAAAACAAATATTTGTATCACACTGTACTTTCCATACATTTTACACTAATTTTTTAGCATCTGTAATCATATTTTTAATATAGATAGGATTCTCAGAATTATGTAGGTTAATAAAGATGTTAAAATAAACATTAGGACATAGAAGTGTTTATCTGCTATTATTTCCCATTGTATTTTCTATAATCATCACATATATGCAATATCCTAAATTTCATTTTCATAAATCTTAAAAATCTAAAAGGACTGAAGTTATTTCATGTGCATTTATTGCCAAATTACCCGCAGTTTCTCTTTTATTGCCAGGCTTTCTTAGGAAATGAATCAGATATTTTATTTTTACCACAAATAACAAAAATAGATAACAATTAGCAAAAACTTGAGACATTTCTACAGGAAAGCTGTAAAAGTACTGAAGTAATTTGAATTGGACTTGATACTTCCTTTCATTATGATTGAGAAATTATCTACTTTCCCAGGGAAAGACTGGTGGAAAAGAAATTAACGGAGATTATAGGATGATTAAGGCTTTTATCCAGGCTCCGTATGTCTCTATCACTGATGGCAGCAAAGTTACTGTGTGAATTTTGAAAGTGCACATGGAGGAGGCAGAAGATTGATTTAATGAAACTTTTTAATAGGAATTTGCTTCCCTTCTTAGAATATAAAAACATAGACATGACAAAGTCATCCACCTGGGCTATTGGAGTTAAGTTTAGGAGAAGAAAACAATTCCTCTAAACTATAAATTAAATAATATAGTTAGTATCTATTATCTAAAGTTGAAGAAGTCTAATTTCAAAGAAAAAGTTGGATTTCACAAAAGATTAAAATCAGTATTCACGTTAAAAATTCTGGTTTTACTTTTTTATAAATCAGCTAATGTCGGAAGAATGTTTCCCCAGAAATGGCTATAAAAATTAGGTTAAAGGGCCAGAGATTTAGCTCAGAGGTTCTGTGCCTGCCTCACAAGTGCAAGGTCCCTGGTTTGATCCCCTGTAACCACATGTGACAATACCGGGTATGATGACTCACGCCCACCAGCAATCAGTACCACATACCACAGTGCTGGGTGTGTGGGTTCAAACCTGTAATCCCAGCACTTGGGAGGCAGAGGCAGGAGGATTGCTGAGTTCAAGGCTCCCCTGGGCTACATAGTGAGCTCAGGGCCAGCCTGAACTATACAGTGAGATCATCTCAGAAAAAAAAAAAAGATTAAGAAATATAATTAAATTTTTAAAGAGGTGGAGCTATTTGAAAGCATGTCAAAAAAATCCAAATATTAATAATTGGAGGGGAGGAACCAGGGATGTAGCTCAGTGGCACCATGCCTACCTAGCAAGCACAAGATCCTTAGTTTGATTCCAGATACCACCAAAAAAGGGGAAAAATGAGAAAAGAAGGATGATATTTTCTACCTCATTTGATTTTTTTAAACCCATTTCATGCGGGGGAAATGCATCACATTAACACTTGCAAAATTTTCACTAGATGAGGTGAAAAGTTTGAATGATTCTTTCATAGAGTCTTAATCAAAAATCTAACAACTCAAATATAGACAATGAGTTGATGTCTTCCTTATCTACTACTAGAGAGCTGGAAGCCATTTTCTCTTAGTCATCTGGACTGATGGACATTAGGATAGTCCATATGCCAGCTGTTGCCCAGCCTCTTCTTCTTTCCTTTCCTCTAGGTATGGGTAAGGGCTATATTTTTTTCTTCTAATTAATGTTGATAGAGTTTTGAAGATACTATTGAACTTCCTACATAGCTGATTTTCTGGTAAAGGAGGATTATAGTCAGTAGACCTCACATATATGAAACACTTTAAATAATGTCTAGGCCTTTATCTGAGACCAAAGACACCTTTGTCAGCTTGAAGCCAACAGACACTATAGTGAATCCCACAGGGAAAGGAAGTGCCCAAAGCTAAGAGAAATGGTGAGTATCCTACGGGTCCAGAAGGCAGTATCTAGGCAGAGCCAAGCAAACATCTTGTCCCAACAATAACAAACTGAGTGCACCTAAGAATGAAATCCCACCACTCTGGTCTCCAGATTAAAACTCATACTGTTGAATATGCAGAACTTCTGGGAATTTTAGCAGTAGAAACGAGTAAGCATACCTGGATTCCTGTCGCATAAAAACTGTAACATAACATTGTGTGTATTGTTTTAAGCTTCTAAGTTTGTGATAATTTATTATAGAGAGCTAAAACTAATAAATCATTTGTCAGTACAGAAGGTCTATTTGCTTGCAATAAGAATCAGAGAAAAAAGGAAAACAATAGTTATTTAGTGCCAAAACTTTGATTTTCATTTTGTTGAGAAAACAAAACTTGTAATTCAGAACCAAGAAAAAGAGAGAGGCTCCATCAAACATTCTAGAGCTCATTTACATCTCCAGTTTCCATACCAGAGAAAAATTGTGATATTTATACATCTGTGACCTATTATTTTTTAATTATGAGTTCTAGAATATATGATAGACACTGTGAAACAGTAAATATTCAAAGGGAAATGGGATGGAGGGTAAGTAATGAGGGAAAAGAAAAATTGTGATGGTTTTAAAAAAAGGAAAAAAGCTTATGTATATGGGGGTTGGGTTGTAGGGTGGGGAGGGGAATGGGATGAAATGAGAATTAAATCATGTCATGTACTGCTACAAATCCTCAATGTTGAGTGTGATCATGATCTCTGTATATAATGTACCAATAAAGATTCAAATTTTAGAAAAAAAGAAAAAGAGGTCCTAGCCTATTTCCCAGGATTGAACTAAAGCCATAGAAAGGATACACCCTGAGAGAATAGGTGTACAGTAAATGGGTCAAATTCAAGTAAATCAAGAGAATTTCTGTAACATTGTTTCTTGATGAAAGAAAATTAATTTCTCTTTAGTATATTATTATATACACAAATGCCAATGAACCCCATACAAGCACAAGCATACACACAAACACAGAAAAATAAAGAGAAAAATGCCATTCAACACATTTAGCTTCCCAGATGTTGAATTTACACTGTCGTGTATCATGAATTTAAAATAAATTTGCAAACTGCGTTCTAGAAAATACACTAAAACACAGATCATTTCACCTCAGAAATCATTGCTGTGCTAACACATAATAATAAGTTGATAGATGCTTAGCTATAACACAAAAAGTATCAGCAAACTAGGGAAAAGGGATTTGAGAATAATTATGTAAAGTATAGGAATGGAGGAACCAAAATAGCAAAGTAGCAATCACCATGAAAACTCAGCCTGTCTGAGAATCAGGCTCTAGATATCTGAAAATCAGCAACATGGTTAAAAAAAAAAAAAAAAAGATATCTGAGAACTGAGAGGGAACTGGTAGGAAAATTAGAAGCTACCAAAAAAAAAAATACAGGTCGCAATTTTTTTATGTATACAGTTTCTTTCATTTATGGTTTAAAAGTTCTTTAAAAAGAAAATTTGTGTTATCTGCTAGTTTTTTCTACAATTTTTTTGTATTTGCATTGCATTGAACAACTACTCTGAAGATACAGGACACAGTGTAAAACAAAGTTGCTCTGGCCGCTAACCCCAGCTCCCAGGACGGGAAAGCCGCCTCTCCAGAGGTCAGGTGAACCCCAAGGCCTAGAAGCTCCAGCAAGAAAGGGCATGAGGGAGGGTGCTGTGTCCCAAAGAGCAGCCCACTGTTGTCAACGGCAGCATGAGGTGACTCCTTCCCCAAGGTGAGCAATAGCAGAGAAGCAATCAAGTGCGGCACTTGCCATATTGTCAAATGTCACTTTGGATAGGGTCTGATTATATAAGAGTGATACTCAGAAAAACTAAAAATCAAATTCACATCAGGATTACTAATGCTACCTTCCCACAGTAACTGAGAGACAGTAACGGAGATATCTGCACATAGAGAGCGAGCTAGACCCCTAGCCCCAGAAAAGCGACAGGGCACCACAGGAAGAGCACAGGAACCACTTTTGTTTTCAAGCAAAAGCTTGGCTTTTGTTCCTCTCGGAAATGGCTGGATCGGAAAGTACTAGCGCTGGCGCAGCAAGATGCTTTAATCTTTGCCTTGCTACTTTTCTCTAGCCTATCAGGAGGTGTGAGTGCTTCCTCATCTACCAGTGTGGGCAAGGACATGTCTCTGTCTAGACAATTGCCACACCCTGGGGTAAACAGAGGGAACTCTAGAGTGGGACATGGAGGGGTGGGTCACAGAGCAACAGGAAGGAAAGCTAGATGTAGAAAATTGTAACTAGTCTTTTTCTAAAACTGTGGACTCTGGGGGAAAATGCAGATCAAACATACAGAGAATTGTTTTCCCATTTTTTTGTACTACTTTTTCCCTGTTTTCTTTCTTCTCTACTGTTTTTTGGGGAATTGAGGGAAATTTCCACTTTCATTTTTATTATTCCCCATTTTTTCCTTTTTTCTCCTCCTCCTTTTTTTTTTTTTTTTTTTTTTTTTTTTTTTTTTTTTTTTTTTTTTTTTTTTTTTTTTTTTTTTTTTTTTTTTTTTTTTTTTTTTTTTTTTTTTGAGACAGGGTCTCGGTTTATAGCTCAGGCTGGCCCTGATGTCACTATGTAGTTTCAGACAAACCTCAAACTCAGCAGTTCCCCTGCCTCTGCCTCCCGAGTGCTGGGATTACAGGCGTGAGCCACCAAGCCTGGCATTTGTGGTACATGGTATTAATTGCCCGTGGAAATGAATCACCATGCCCAGTATTGTTGTATGTGGTTACCAGGGAACAAACCAGGGACCTTGCACTTGCTAGGCTGGTGCCAGAACCCTTCAGCTAAATCTCCGGCCCCTTTTCTCCCTTTTCTGTATTCTTTTTCCTGATTATCCTTTCCTATTTTATATAATTCTATTCATAATCTTCTATTCCTTACTAGAAGCCTTGTCTTGTCGCAATTGAATCACTTCCTTTTCACTTTTCATTATTTAATTTTGAAAGTTTTTCTCTTTTCATTCATCCATTACTCATTCCCTATATCTTTATTTGTATAACCATTAAGTTTTATTACTCTTTTGACAATTACTTATTTCTGTATTATTCCTGTTGAATTTTTTATTGCTGTTAGTGAAAGTGTATTTATTGCATATAGTAAATATTTTGTGTATGACAAAACTCAGTTGTTACTGTTTAAACTGTAATTATAGGTCTCTTCTGTACAGATAAGGATGAAGCATTATTGGTTGTGATTTATGTCAATATTCAGTTACTCTTAGACAGACTGACTTACTTGTTGCTGATTTACTTGTTATTGCCAGAATAACATAGCTGTTCTCATTAATTGACTTTTTTATGTATGTCTGTATCTAGATTAGATTTGTGTCACCAACAATACTGCCTTTCATTTCCAAAGAACTGTGTGCTGGGATAATAACACTGCAAAATCTCTCCAAAATTAACAGAAATAGTCAGATCTTGGGAGAGGGACAAAAGCCTAGAGGTAACCACACCCAGAGCATATCAATGAAAAGCAGACACTAACTGGGGCAGGAAACTTAGCTCAGTGGTTCCAATCCCTACATAGCAAGTGCATGATCCCTGTTTCGATCCCTGGTAACCACATCAACAATACTGGGCATGGTGATTCACGCCCACCGGCAATCAGTACCACAAGTAAAGAAAACTGTATGAAAGTTTACAGTTCACAAGAATAAAAGTTAGATGAGCTAAACAAAGTGTTTTTTGTTCAGTTCCCCAAAGAATTAGAGTTCGTGCAAAGATTCTATATGGAAATTCACAACATTAAAAATTCTATTGAAAATACGGGGAACAGAGGGATCAATGTGGGGACGTAGTGTCAGAACCAGAAGATATGAATGTTGTCAGAGATAAATTATTTACAGATAACTTAAAAACCACAAGTAAACAGGAAAAATTAATATAACAGGTGCTACATGACAAGAAGATGAATCAAAGATTAACTGGAATAAGAGAAACATTTGAAAGTTGTTGACAAAATAATAGCATGAAACATTCCTACTATAATGAAACAAACATACAGAAAAATGAGGCACACAGAACCCCAAGTAGCCATGATCAAAACCAAACAAGCAGTCCTCCAAAACATCACCACAATATACAAATCCAAATCTTAAGAGGTGATAGTGAACAGCAACAGCTCTCCGCTAAAGATAAACATATTAGGCTATGGAAGACTTTTTCTTTTAGTTTTTTTGAGAGAGGGTCTCACTTTATAGTTCAGACTGCCCCTGAGCTCACTATATAGCCCAGGCAAGACTCAAACTCAACAATCCTCCTGCCTCTGTCTGCCCGGCATTGTGGTATGTGGTTCTCAGGGATCAAACTCCAGACCTTGTGCTTGCAAGGCAAACGCTGGAACCACTGGGCTAAATACACAGCCCTATAGAAAACTTAACACAAACTTAAAGGCCAGAAGAGCTTACAGTAAAGTATTTCAAGTCCAGAAAGAAAACATCTTCCAAAACAGACTTTATATTCTGAAAATTTTGTCTATTAAAACTGATAGAGCCTATGGTATTTCCATGAAAAAGAGCATCTAATGTAATTCATGAACACCAGCACAAGAAAATAGGAAAATAGAAGTACGTTCACACCATAATATTAAATGAAATAAATAAGACACAGAAGTTTATATATCATATTTATCTTCCTATGAGAAAGCCAAGACATGAATAAAGAAGAAAACAGAGGGTAGAAAATAGATACTTTTTCTTTGGCAAATATAATGCAGACTGAGAAATAGAGAGAGGGCAAAGTCCAAGTGAGAAAGGAAATAAAAGAGAAGGATATGCTATGTACATATATGAACTCACCATGAGTAATGTGTTCATTACCTACTACACACCTATACTTTAAAAAATAAAAACAGCAAAAATATTTGTAAAGAAATGATACTAGATAATGCATAAGAGATAAATAGCAGAAAATAGTTTACAATTTATTTATAATTTAATATATAATTTAGTCATCAAGGACAGGGAGAGAGACAAGAAATGTTTGCAAAAATCTTGCCTGAAGACAAAATTCAACTCTGATGAAAGAATTTAAAGCAAAGGATAGGGCCTGCTTACTAACTACACACAATACACAGACACACACAGACACACCCTTGTACCTCAACAGTTATTCAAAACTCAAATTACTTTTTCTTTAAAGAATAATTGTAAAAGCTAAAAAAGAACTTTAAAAAAGGCAATGGAAAGAAAAAAGGATAAAATTTTTACTGAAAAAAATCTGTAATGTAAAATTCCATATCATTATTCAAAAATGAATGTCATAAATTATTTCCTATATACCATGGAATTTATTTATCATGTTAGTATGAGTACCTGAAATGGAATACATATCTGAAGTAAAAGATTATAATATGTTATGATAGCTGACTGAAGATATTGTTTTGCTATAAGTATCTACAATCTTAAAATACATGCAATAGAAAATTCTATAATATATGCTTCACAAATAAATGGTGTATATTATTTCCAACATACTTTAAGGTTTACTGATGTTATTATTATTAATATTATTATTATTTTATTATTTTTACTTCCTGGTAGTATTATTTCAGAAGGAAGCATAGACAGTCTTGTCAGGAAGGAAATTTTTACCTAGTGTCTTATCATTGCATTCTCTTAATTTAGGGCGTGGCCTTAATAGCATATCCCTGATTAGCTAATTTTTTAGATCAGTGAATAAATTGATCAAAATTTTATTTCTCTTCCCTGCTTATCATGATACATTTAAAAACTCAGTTATACAATTGATGGTCATTTTGTGGATTCCTTACAGATTTCTTCTATTTTTTGAAGTTGCTATTATAATTATTCTTTGTACAAATTACCAGGCTGGATCACAACAACAGAACTAATGTCACAGAAAATGGTAAACAGACAGTACCTATATTTTTTGAATTCATAAACATTTGGCGGTACTTTTATATTTATATTTTATATTTATATATATTTATATATATACTTTTATATTTGTATATATATTTCAATGTATTGAAATAGTACAGGACAATTTGTTTTCCATTTAATGTACTTCTATTTTATATCAATTTGTTCTTCCCTCACATTAAAAGAACCTATTTCTAAGTTTATGGGCTATTTTTTTTTTGCCTTGCCTTATATTCATTTAGTAAATAAATGCAAAAGTTCATTCTTCAGCTGAAAACTGTAATTTAGCCCACATGTTGCTGTATTGAGTTGATGATTAAAATTCAGTCATTTTTACCTTCTACATAACACCAGCAATCAATCCACTCAATCTTAAAATATTCTGTCAGGGCTTCTTTATTTATATTGGTACAGTACAGACTTTCATCTCCTTTTAAGGAGTTTCAACATCTTTAGCTTTGCATTTTAGATCAAACCCTTCCTATACAAAGCAGTAACAGCTGTAATTAATCTAAATGGCATGGCTGCCATCCATTCTCTCTCCTACGTGGACAGCTTCTCATAATGATGCATGAAAAAATATATATGCTCTGGGCTTTCCTTACAGTTTTCATTCAAATTATACTGAACTGGAAAAACACTAGACGATGTAAAACCAAAATAAAGGCACAGTGAGTATTGTAGTCATGGTTTGCAAAGGAATAGATTTAATACAGGAGACAATTTATAGGATTATTTTGTAACATTCATCCAAAAATTCAAATGCACAGGAGATCTCTCCATTTGGTAGAGACTCAAATAATCCATCCAAAGCCCAAGATCCCACAGCAATTTTCTCAAGTCCAACCGAAGGTCTAGAGCTCATTGCTGTGTCTTCCAGTACTAACTTTGAAAGAGCTAAACAGTAGTACTTTGAGGTTATTCAGATATTTAATTTTCTGATTGGAAATTTACTCTGCCATAAAGAATGACGATGTTGAGTCATTCATACTTAAATGGGCGTACCTTAAGGAGATACTCAGTGAAATAAATAGGTCACAGGTGTAAATATCATATCTTTTCTCTGTTATGAAAAACTGAAGATGTAAAAGAGTTCTAGAATGCATGATTGATATTGTGTAATAGTAAATATTGAAAGGGAAATGTGGTTTAGGGGTAAGTAATGAGGAAAAAATTGATAGAAAAAAGGAAAGAAAGCTTGTGTATATAGGGGCAGGGAGCTGTAGGGTGGGTAAGGAATGGGGAAAAATGAGATTTAATTCATATCATATATTGGTACAAATTCTCTATGTTGAGTGTAATTGTGATGTGTATATATAATGTAGCAATAAATAAAAATTTTTAAAAAGTAATAAAGCATAACTAAGTACAGTATTTGATAGGCTCATATATTAGTTTTTATATTTTGTTGCTCATTTTTATTGCTATATTTAATGAAGTTCTAGAACTCACATATTCTTAAATGTCTTGATTTAATGCTTACAGTGGGTGGTTGTTGGAAATATTTTCTGTTCTAGGGACTAATAGCAATGCTTTCACAAAATACACTTAAGAACAATTATTTTGAATCTTCACACATTAAAACCTTAAATGAGCCTTATAATCCTTACTCTTTTTTTTTGTTGAGTCAAGCACTAGTTTTTTCACTTCCTTATGTGACTTAATGATTGCCGAGCAGATTATTTGATAATTTGATCGCACATTTGTGCTCTGGAATAGACCGTGGCTCGGCACATACTAATGGGTATAGATTTCAGTCAGTGCAGGAAATAAAATAGCAACATGTGTAGCAAATTACTCTTGGGAAAGCATTCAATTATTTTTTTGGCCATAATTTTCAGTAAACTGAAGAAATATGATATTTACATAATAAGCTTTTGATATTCTTTCTTGTAAAACTTTTTAAAAGATGATTAATGAATTACTACTTTTATGTATCTTACTTCAGTATTTGAGGCTTTTTATCCTGACTCTGGCAAAAGCTGAGTCTGTGTAAATATAAAGGTGTTTTATCTTCAGAATATTTTAGTTCTTTAAGAAAACAAAAGACATATGACCTAAGGTATTCCACTGCAAGTCAGAATTTTGTGGTATCAATTTAAACAGTATTCTCTAAACCAGAAACAGTAGGACAATAATCTTATCTATACTTAAAATTAAATAGTTGAGTGCTTTGAATAAATACATTGAAAATCTGTTCTAACATCATTCTATTTCATGCCACATAAGTTTATGAAATGAGAAAATAAAATTATTTGGTAAAATTACAATTATCATTGACATAAACTGGAATAGAACTTCCTGTGATCTCTTAGTGTGGAAGCCAAGTGGCCACGTTCATGTACGTGATGGAAAACTGAACCTTCAGATACGTTTCCTTACAAATTTTAGAAAGCCAGTTTCATCGTCAGAGTGAAATACCAAGTCAATTTCTCTGAAAATTCTGTGAAAAATTAGTAGATTTTGCTGCTTGAAAATAATTTTCATGATTCAGATAAAGGTGAACATTATGCTGATCTTTTGAAACTGATACAGGTGAGCTGTATCTCGGTGCAGAAAGGAAGGTGTTTCTTACAATCCACAGGTGCAATTTCTTCAAAGGTCACGCTCGCAGGAAAGACTCTATTTGGCATCCTGGATACCTATCAGAGGTACAGTGACAATCATTTTTAGTTGTAGAGCCATGTCTTCATAATAACAAACAAACAAACAAAGAAATGTCATGTTCACACATCAATGGTAAGCCATGGAACATTTTTTCAAATATAATGAGCAGGTTAAAAAATGAACCATTTTTGACTGCCAATAATGCATTATTAATGTCTTCCAGTAGTCATCTTCATGTATTGTAGCTTTTGCAATAGTATCATCCCTTAGAGTATTTTTCCTAATATTTGCTCACATTGTCAGCTTGTGTCTTCTATTATAGAACAGCTCATTCTAAAGCTCAGTGTTTATGTAGTCATGGGCTTTTCTATTAAAAATACTGTCAGTAAGTTACCAAGCATATGTTAAATTTAACTCCTCTAAAATTTTCAAAACTTTAATGTACTCTTTCATGAAAAAATATATTTATTTTAAAATATGTAGTGTGTACAAGGATTTTAGTATTTAGGTACCTTATAAATCTCTTTTCCCTGGTTATCATATACACATTTTATGTTTTCATATATTATCCTTTTCGTTGTGAGGTGTGTATTAGTATGTGAATGTATTCTTCTCCACATATTAAATATTATATTTTAAAATTAAAGTATGATTTCTCTCCAAATTTAAAGGGATTTTCCATATTTCTTGTAGGAAACTGAGTGACATACAGTATGAGATCAGTTGAATATAATTTTAGAAGTTTATTTGTAGAGATAGTTCTGAATCTCCAAAAATAGTTAATAATTTTCCCTGGTAGAAAATTTTAAATGTAGGTTCATAGCTTTAACTTTTTAAAAATTTCCTTTATTGATTTTACTGGTACATTTTAGATATATATTATGATCACATTCAACACTGAGAATTTATACCTGTACATGATATACCTTCATTCTCATTTTTTTCCATTCTTCTGTCCTCCTTACAATCCTCCACCTCCTATATACATAAGCTTTGCTTCCATTTTACAGTTTTTACCATAGAACATTTTCTTTCCCTTCTTTACTTTCCCCTTCTCGCTTTTCCTTTTCCCTTTGAACATTTTCTTCCTATTTCATAATACCTATCCTATATTCTGGACCTCATTTATTCCTTCACTTTCTCACAGTAGAGAGACAATACAATCTTTGAATGTGTCCTATTTATTTCACTTACTAGTATGTCTTAAAGGTACATATATTTGATTATAAATGTCTCTAATTTATCATTCCTTATGGCTGAGTAATACTCCACTGTATTAACACACACACACACACACACACACACACACACATCATCTTTTTCCAATTTCCAGTTGTGGGCATTTGGGCTATTTCCAAGATTTAGCTATTACAAATTGTGCTGCTATAAACATGGGTGCACATTATGTCACTGTGATATGATGCTTTTAATTCTTTTGTGTATATACCTAGCAGGGAAATAGCAGGGTCAAATAGGACCTATAATCCTACTTTTTTTCTTATCTCCACACTGCTCTCCATGCACCAGTCTACATTCCCACCAACAGTGGAGAAATGTTCCTTCTTCCCACAGTCTCGACAGCATTCGTTGCTGGTTATTATTTTTTTTTTTTGAGACAGGCTCTCACTTTGTAGTTCAGGCTGGCCCTGAGCTCACTATGTAGCTCAGGCTCACCTGGAACTGATGAAAATCCTCCTGCCTCCCGAGTGCTAGGATCGCAGGCAGGAGCCAGTTTAGGCGGGTTTGAACTCATTATGTAAACAGAGTGGCCTCAAACTCATAGAAATCCTCTTCCTTCAGCCTCTGCAGTGTAGAGACCTGAGGTGTGCACCGCTGACCACGCACAGGAATTTAAATAGACGCACATACTCTCACTCTGCTCTCTGGACTAGATTGAACATATATGTCATTTGCACTGATAAATTCTGGATGACAACCTTCAACAAGTGATAACATCTCTTTATCCTCTATCCTGTCAGAACAAAGTCACAGCCTTTCATAATGTGACTTTGTTAAAATGAATCAAATATCCACTCACAGAGTTAGAAAATTTTCAATGTATATTTTTCTCACCTAGTGTCCTGAAACCATTTCTTCAAGGCTGGACTTGTTAAATTATGAGGAAGATACATTCTGATCATC
>PVIC010019086.1:0-30953 GCA_004025085.1 Thryonomys swinderianus | reverse complement strand
GAGTTTGAGGCTTGCCTGGGCTATATACTGAACTCAGGGCCAGCCTGAACTACAAAGCAAGACCCTGTCTCAGAAAAAAAAAAAAAATTCTTTGTTTTTCCTATGTAAAATTATTTTTATTATAATATTTTGTAATGTATTTATTTTGATATGTACAGGGGCAATAATGATGTCTGTGAGGAACTTATGTCAGAGTTGTGTGATGCTATTTTCTTTTTTCTTTTTTTCTTTTTTTTTTTTTGAGACAGGGTCTCGCTTTGTAGTTCAGGCTGGCCCTGAGCTCACTTTGTAGCCCAGGCAAGCCTCAAACTCAGCAATCCTCCTGCCTCTGCCTCCCGAGTGCTGGTAATACAGGCGTGAGCCACCATGCCCAGCCCTGTGTGATGCTATTTTCATCTCTATGGATCATCAAGAGACACGAATTATTACTAATTCAAATCTGGTGATATTTGGTGGTTGTCCTGTGATTTAGAAATCTGTTTTATTCAGTTCCTGCTTCTGGTTGCACATGAAGGGAAACCTATAAATAGAAGAATATTTAATAATTAGGAGCACCAAAGGAGTTCAAAAATTAATTATACATAAAATATTTTGATCAGGTATTCTGGAGTATTATCTTTATTTTTTTGTTGTACAAAAATCCATTAAATAAAAGAGTCTAAAATACTAGTAATTTGGTTTCAATAATATAGATATGGGTGCTTACAATGCTTCAGTATGTATTAGATTTCAAATTATTCCTTTTTTTGTCAATTTTGTTTACACTGGTTATGAAACTGAAAAAGATACAATGAGACATAAAAAGAATATGTGAAATTATTTTACTTGAATAGGAGATAACGCTTCTTCAGTTCTCTTTTAAAATAAAAAAGGAATAAATATAGACCATGGAGTCGCAATTTGGTAATGCACCCACTGTTTGCACATCCTACTGAAAGGACCAGCTAATTATACTTTACATGAAACAAGAACATAGTTCCCGATGTTTTGACAAGCAACAAATTGCACATTAGTTAGTTGTAAATACATTTATTAAAAAACAGTTGTCCGTGTTTGTAGATTCTCCTTTGAAATAGTAAATTAATTTAAGGCTCATCATTCACAAGACACATATTACAATATCAAAGCAATACTTATTAAAAGATACCCTGGAAACAGACACCAAAGCTTACCTACTAAACAGCACAAGAAATCTGATCGTGCCACAAGATGAAAGAAGATCTCTATGGTATCAGCATGGTGCCCTCTGATAATCAGACTTTCAGTCATGATTCATTTGGCACAATTATGCTTCTAATAATGTTATCTGTACTATAATATAAACATAATATTGATTTCCACTGAGAAATGCCAATTACAGATTAAGCTTTTTTATCTTGAAGATTCTGTTATTGTTAATTATTTAATGGAAATGTCAGAGTAAAGATAACAGTGTTATGGTGTTTGATGTATATTCACAACGGTGAATATATGAGGATTGGCGTTTTTCAATAATAATATTTGAATAAACTACCTCAAATGGAAGATTTGCCTAGTAAGTGCCAATTTATTTGTGTCGTTATTTAGTTTGTGAAAAGTGGCACAATTAAATCATAAATATTATTTCATATTTGAGGGGAATGAGGCAGAATTTGTGTGATTTTCCTAAGAGTATTTATGTTTCTCATTTGCAGGTACTGGAATGACTGTTTTACATGCAGTTTTAAATTTAATCCTACAAGTGCCTCAATAGTTAACAATTTCATATTAAGAATGAGTAAACTAAAGTTCGTGAGTAAACTAAAACATATATATTCATAGATTGTGATTACTTGAATGCCACAGATTAGAAGAAATATACATTATATTTAAAATATTCTTATAATAGCCAAACCACTGCTTGTTGGCCAGCTTTCTGCTTTTGTGATGAAGACCTGTTTTGTATCTATTTTTTTTTTTTTTGAGACAGGGTCTCACTTTGTAGTTCAGGCTGGCCCTCACCTCACTATGTAGCCCAGGCAAGTCTTGAACTCAGCAATCCTTCTGTCTCTGCCTCCTGAGTTCTGGGATTACAGGCATGAGCCACCACGCCCGGCACTGTGGTGTGTGGTGTTGATGGTTGGTGGGCGTGAGTCACCATGCCCAGCATTATATGTGGTTACTGGGGATTGAATTCAGGACCTTGTGCTTGCGAGGCAGGCACCAGAATCACTGAGCTAACCGTCTGGGCCTCCACAGGTAAATTTTAACTGTTTCGTTGAACAAAATATGTATGAATATCTTTCTGTCTAGCACATATGTAGATATTTATTTCCAGTTGAAACAGGAATGTGATTTATATACTCAAGAAATTATTAAGTTAGTAAAGTAGTTTGAGTTTCAGATGAACTATGTTGATCCAAATTAAATGAGGAGGCTTATCCAGTGTGTTTTAATAGGACATTAGAGGTACTGTGTCATGATTCACATTGCCCACTAGGAGTCACTGATTTGATAGCTCATATGGACACAGAAATAAAAGCCATTGTATATACAACAAACACGCTAGGTTAAACAGTCCTGACATTGACAAAAGAAGAATAAAGATGAAGTCTTGCTTGTCTGACCAGTCACTTCATGTTGAGGTGTATAGTGACAGTGAGGCAGAAATGAAGGCTTAAAAAGCATGCATGTTCTTAGACAAGCAGTCCTCCTACAGCATTCCTGCTATGAATGCTTGTCACGGCATGATAGGCATGAAGTCACAGAAACTAGCAATATGTAGAAGGCATCAGAGAGCAAAGCTATGCCACTCTTAAGATATCAGAGATATATTTGCATTTTTGGATTTACCTAAATTAAAGCTTTTCAAATCATTTTATATGGACTTATCTCTTAAGATTAGTATCTATCTTCAAAATATAGGGAAGTCTTCCAGAAAACTGAGAGAAAGCAAAAGGAAAAAAAAATTCTTATGTAATACTCTTTTATAAATAATTTTTAAGAAAAAAGGAAATTCACTGAACAAACACTATTCCAGTTGATGATTTGTTTTCCAAAGGTAAAGCATATTCCAATCAAAGATCTGATATTTTAATGTCTGTTAACTGTTCTGTGGGATGACATTTGTTATTTCTTTGCATAATTGAACACATGCTCGATTAACCTTAAGCTCAGGCTTTTTAAACTGAAACTAGCAAAAAAAAATAAAAAATAAAGCAAAGGTAGAGGATTTCCCAGAACTGTTTATTTGCATTGTTTTGTGCTAATACTATCATCATTCCCCAAATCAAAGCAGTATCTTCAATAACCTGAAACCTGTTTAGGGTAAAACTGATTTCTGATATAGTAAAACTCAGATTGGTTTCATTTTGGAGCATTGCATTCTATATTCTCGGAAAGCTTTGGAGATTACCATTGGTATATTCAGCTTGAAACTGCGGTGAGATACTAACACTTAAATAAAAACACAAATTTTGCTCAAAATGTTAAAATAGTCTTTGCTGTGAATTTTCTTGATTGTAGAATGTGTACTTTTGGATGAAGGACCTTATAGTTTTGTGTAAACTACAAGTTTCCCTGTGACCATGAGAAATAATACAAGTGATTTTGTGAAAAAGAACTTCAATCTGGAATCCAACACCCTAGAAAATCTTTACGCGAGAGTACCTTAGACTTACTCTCAACAGCACAGGACAATACAGCAAGTAATAAAGCATAGCTGTGCAAAAGTTAGTTTGGTTATGTCTGATCCCAGCACACTTTCTGTATTTACCCTCATGTTTTCTCTGAGTGAGCCAGGCTGTAAATCCTCCCATTTTATAAAGTCTAGAAAAAGAATCAGCCACCACGCCCAGCACATGAGCCCTTAATAGATTTTAAATTCTATCTTCCTTATAGTCCTCTCATCATCATTTATTTTTCTCAACCTCATCTTCATGAAAGCAACTTTTAGCCATTTTGGTTCATGGAAATGTTTTGGTTGATTGTTTCGTTTTCTTTAGATTGTCTGGTAAAAGTATAGGTAGAAAGAAAGTTATATAAACATTAGTACCAGAAATTTCATAAATGCTTAAGCAGTAAATGTTACAGAATGTCTTACATATTTTTTGCTCATTTTAATTCAATTTATAGCGTAGCTTCAATTTAACAATAAATGTTCTCTGGATTTTGATGGTCAATTTTTTTTTTTTGTACTTTTCTTACCTTTGGGTAAGTATTTTTAGCATTAAAATGAAGTTTTGATTTGAATGTTGGAGTTTATCCAAAAAATCAAATTAGCTCTTTGGAGAAAGATTCACTACTTTATAGTTAATTATTTTTCTCTGAAAAATCAAATCATATATGACAAAGTAAGACATATGGAAAAGTAGACTTTTTAAATTTCATGAAAATATAAATATTGCTTATTATTTATTTGTTGTGATAGAAAATTCTATCAACTGGTATCTTCTCCTCCCAACTAACCCCCTTCTCTCTCATCTCTCCTTCTTGGGGGCCATGAGCCGAGCAGCTTTCTTTGGATGTACCTCTCTATCAGGATGTTTCTTCCTTGCCAGTCCTAAGAGCAAAGACTGTGGACTGAATTAATAGACCAAAATACATGTTTATTCCTTCAAGTTAAATTATTTCAGATTTTTTTTTCAAAATGATAGAAAGCTGGGCTGGAGATTTAGCTTAGTGGTTCCGGCACCTGCCTCACAAGAGCAGGGTCCTGAATTTGATCCCTGGTTTATACATATAATGCTGGGCATGGTGACTCACGCCTGTCATCCCAGCACTTGGGAGGTAGAGACAGGAGGATTGCTAGGTACAAGGCTTGTCTGGGCACCATAATGAGCTCAGGGCCAGTCTGAACTACAAAGTGAGACCCTGTCTCAAAAAAAAAAAAAAAAAGATAGAAAGCTGATCTAAAACTTACATAGTTTAAAAGGCCTTTATTGAAATTTGTTATTAATTTAAAATATTATACTAAGAAAGAAGAGCTTATATGTGGCTGTTTAACAAGATGGTTGGGTGATTCCATATTGTTGTCAAAACATGTATTATGCATCCAGCAAGTTATTTTTTAAATACATCTAAAGAAGTATTTAACAGAATTTACACAGTGGACTTAAATGTTTTAAAGTATCTCAGCTATTAAAATGAAACGAGAACTGTGCATATGCAATTTTTAGATTAAACAAAAGAAAGCCTTTTGCATATGCAACTCATAATTCTAAACATATGACTCATTTATTCCAAATTCTTTCATGCTTCTCTTGTCTAGAATTTTGAAATATTTCTGCCTAGTATTCATTCACATATTATACATATTGGTGTTATTCTAGCAGTATTGACGACTTTTCTATTGTGAAATAGAAAACATTCAGAAGGAAATATGGTGTGAGTAATGAGCAGCAACAAAAAATTGTGATTGTAATAAAAAAGGAAAACAAAATTTATGTATTTAGGAGTTGGGGGTGGGGTAAGTATGAGAAATGGAAAAAATGAGAATTAAATTGGGTCATATATTGGTATACACTCCCAATATTGAGTGTGAACATGATATGATGGGCATATACAATGTAGCAATGAAGATAATTTTTTTTTAAATTCCATTTGAAATTCCAACCTTATACTTCACAGAGCTAGAGAAAAAAAAATACAAAAATTTATCTGGAAACACAAGAGAACTAGAATAGCAAAAGCAATTCTAAGCAACCACGAAAAGGCAGGGGGTATTAAATCCCCAATTTACAATTCTACTATAAAGCCACTGTGATAAAAACTGCATGGTACTGGCAAAGTAACAGACCCAAGGATCAGTGGAATAGATTAGAAGATCCAGAAATAATCCCAGATACACTAAGCCACTTTATCTTTGACAAAGGAGTCAAACATCCTCAATGGAGGAAAGACAGCCTCTTTAACAAATGGTGCTGGAAAAACTGGGATTTAACTTATCAAAAACTAAAGCCAGACCTATCTCTTTTACCATGTATAAAACTAAATTCACAATGGATTGGAGACTTAAACATTAAAACAAACAATAAGCCTGCTGGAAAACAGGTTAGGTAAAACTCTTGGAGACATTGGCTTAGGCAAAGACTTTATGAACAAAACCTCTATAGCATGAGAACTAGCAGAAAGAATCAACAAATGGGATCTCATCCTACTGAAAAGCTTCTGCACAGCAAAAGAAGTCACTGGCACCACTAAAAGACAACCAACAACATAGAAAAAGAATCTTTACTAGCTGTTCATCAGACAAGGGGCTATATCTACAATATATAAAGAACTTAAACAAATCAGCCTCCCCAAGTTCAAAGACCCAATTCAAAAATGGGCATCTGAAATGAACAGACACTTCTCAGAAGCAGAAGTCAAAGCAGCTAAGAAGCCTGTGAAGAAATGTTCCACATCACCGGTCATTCGAGAGATGCAAATGAAAACACTGAGATTTCATCTCACTCCACAAAGAATGGCCGCTGTCACAAAATCAACCAACAATAAATGCTGGCGAGGCTGTGGGGAGAAAGGAACCCTTCTCCACTCTTGGTGAGATTGCAGACTTGTGCAACCATTGTGTAGGTTTGTGTGTTGATTTTTCAGAAAACTAGGACTAGGGGTCCCAATTGACCCTGCTAGGAATATACCCAAAGGAATTTTAAAATCACATTGGAAAGACAGATGTACACCCTTGTTCACATCAGCTCAGTCTGTGATAGCTCAATCTTGGAAACAACCCAAATGCCCATCAACTGAAGACTGGATAAAGAAGATGTGTGTGTGTGTGGGGGGGGTTAATAAAATGGAGTACTATTCTGCCATAAAGAAGGACATGATTCATTCATTTATGTACAAATGGACATACCTGGAAGACACACTAATAAGTGAAATAAATAGATCACAGATAGGCAAATACCAGATCTTCTCTTTGATATGAGCACCTGTAAATGTAAATGGGCTCTAGCAAGTATGACAGTTTTGTAGAATGGGAAATTTCCAAAGGAAATTTGGTGTGGGAATGTAATGAGGGGAAGGAATAAATATGATTCTGAAAGAAAATAAATGAGCATATATATATAGGGGGTGGGGAGGTGTGGATGGGTAGGGATGTGGGTAAAAATGAGAGTTAACTTGTGTCATATACTGGTACAAATTCCCTAATGTTATGCATGATTGTGAGAGATGTATATAAAATGTGCCAATAAAGAATTCATTTTAAAAAAGATATTCAGAAAAGGTTCTCAAAGTGGATGGACACTCATCTGACAGCAGCTTGTGTTACAGCTGAGCTGAGGGACTGGAAAGGCTCTGTCCTGGCTCTCCTTGGGCAGGACTTCGCTCACCAAACTTTAGCAATGCAAAACATTCTGCTCTTAGAGTAAGAAGGTCATAGCACAGATTGTTCCAGACATTTCCTTTTTAACTCAGGACACTGTACTCAGTGTATTTTGCCTGAGAACTGCGAGTGAGGGATAGCTTAGATCAGCTAAGGACATCTGAAGGCCTGTCCTTTTGCTTTATCAAAAATTGTACTTAGTTTCAATTTTTTGTTTTTTAAATTTCTATTATATTGTTTTCCAGTAAATTAACCCCTAGTCATTCCTACTTGTATTATTCATATATTGCTGTGGAATTGTGTCAAAAATATAGTAACATTGCCAGGTGTGGTGACTCACACCTGTAATCCCAGCACTCAGGAGGCAGAGGCAGGAGGATTGCTAAATTTGAGGGTTGCCTGGGCTACATAGTGAGCTCAGGGCCAGCCTAAACTACAAAGCTAGAACCTGTCTCAAAAAAAAAAAATATATATACAAAATACAATATATTGTATATACAATATATATACATGTGGGAAGCAGACCCTGCTAGAGGAGACTCTTTTCAGGCCTGGAGATCTGCACTGGGTGCTGCACCAACTAGCAGTTGCGAGATTTGCACTATACCAAACAGTGCTGCCCAGCTCCCAAGATGATCTGCGACCTTTGGATGGCTGCATTGGGATGCCTGATGAAAGAAGTCTTATGATAACCTCTGGCCCAGAGTTACCTTCTCTTGCTCCTTCTCTTAGGAGCTTGCTGTTCTTCCTCTAATACAATCTCTGCTTGACTTACTGACTACATCAATGTTTAGTGATTAAATCAAATGACAAAGGGAACTAGCTTCTCAATAGGAAATAGGGAAGTATTCTAAGAGACAAAGACTTGTGCCTTGAGAGCCTGGGCCAGTCTTTAGCATAAGAAACTTGCAGATCACCTGGGGAGAAGTTTTAGGAGCAGAGAGCACATTCCAGAAGTTTTTAAGTACTGTCTGCCAGACAAAGTTATCTTTGTATTTTGAGTTCCTGTAGATTTAGATTCTAATCATGCTAAACCTATATGTTAACCACTAACTACATTGTCCATTGAAAGCCTTGCACGTAAGCACTGTAGCTAGAAATACTATAAAAGAGCACTGAAGAATAAACTCAGGGCCTGCTCAGAACTGACTGAGAGGTCCTCCCAAGCCCATTTTCCTGTCTTCTTTTCTTTTCTTAATCCGTGCCCCTCGACTTCACGACCCCGCTGTTTTGTCTGGCTGGCTCCGGTATATACAATATGTTGTATATTGTAACCTGAAATGTCACATTTCCTTAGTTTCCGTTAATTTGATGTCAGCCTGGTTTATCTGAGCTCTCTGCTTTCTGAGAAATCAAAATTGTAATCCAGGTGTCCACAGAGTTCCATTCATGGCTGCGTCTAGTCTGGGGAAACATCTGCTGGAAGTTCATGTGTTTTTAGTAGCTTTCTGCTCCTCCAGTGCTGTTATATTAAGAACTTCAGTTTCTTGCTACTTTACCTTCCAGAAGTCACCTTCAATTGCTTGTTCTGCGGATAGTTCCAGAAGCCTACTCACAGATTATTAGCTTTATCAAATGAGCGAAGGGCATATAACAGAAATTACCATCCTATTTAGTATCGCTGAAGTCACATTCATCGCTTATGCTTTCAGAATTCATATATTGAAACACTAAACACCAGTGTGGAAAGATTTAGAGAAGCATCCAGGGAAGTAGTCAAGGTTAAATGATGTCAAATGAATGCCCTTAATAAGAATAGACCCCAGAGGTCCTGGGGCACCCCCACCTCCTATCTCCATGTGACTCTGGCTTTGCACCCTGAGTTACTCTAGTAGTATACATTTATCATGGTCTATAGGAAACATTAACAAGTTTCATGTATATTTTCTTTATATTGCTTGGAACTTGTTAAGCTCATACTTTGAGATCTAGTTTGACATTGGTCATGGCTGTGTGACTTTCATTTACTAAGGAAATGTCACAGGGAGTTATTGCATCATTTCTGAGTAAAAGCTTTATAAACCAGGAAGTGATGTCCTTGGTAGTGCCTTTTGTCTTGGTAGGTACGTGTTGAGAAAGCCCCATTTTCAAACTACTGGACATGTGGAATCAAGACTAAATAACTTTATTGGAAAAAAAAGTACAACTTTTGACATACTTGTTACTGTGCCATTTTTCAAATCTTATGTAGCTACTAAGTTCTAACTTCTGAGGAAATAGACACTACAGTGTACTATTTATGTAGTACTCTATACAGTTCTTACTATTTGACATACCATATTCATTCCATTCACATTTATTAAATGAATCAGGAAATAAATAAATGCATAAATTCTTTTCTATCCTTGTTACAATTTTGGAATATAAAAGATACTCCATAAATTTTAAAAGCATGATGAGTACTTGACCGTTTCAACACTCCCTGTTATTCCATTTCAGAAATTAACCACTTGTCCTTTTGATTTATATTTCAAATATTTTACTTCACTGTTAAAAAATACTTTTATGTAGACTAATATTCAGGGGGTTCTTTTTTTTTTTTTTTTGAGACAGGGTTTCACTTTGTAGTTCAGGCTGGCTCTGAGCTCACTATGTAGTCCAGACAAGCCTTGAACTCAGCAATCCTCCTGTCTCTGCCTCCCGAGTGCTGGGATGACAGGCATGAGCCACCATGCCTGGCACTGTGATATGTGGTATTGATGGCTGGTGGGCGTGAGTCTCCATGCCCAGCATTGTATGTGGTTACCGGGGATCGAACTCAGGTTACCGGGGATCGAACTGCGAGGCAGGCGCCAGAACAACTGAGCTAACCCTCCGGGCCCAGGGTGTTCTTTTTATCCAAATTCCTAGTTCAAATTTTTCCTCTTATTGTATAAATTCTGCTCCTTGCTACCTTAATTTAACACAGCCCTTCAATTTGGTTATGACTTCCAGGTATCCAAACTCTTCCTGGCTTCACCCTGTGTTAACATTCCCCACCAAAATCTCCACCATCGTTCTTACTCTTCTATCTGTCATAAACAGCTTAACAAAAGAGCATTGGTGTATTGTCACTAGGTCTTACAATTTCTTAAACTTCTGTGACTTCTTCTATAAAGGTATTGTTAATACTATTTCTAAAATTCCTTTAGGCTTTCTTCCTGTCCCTTAATTCTGAGATGTAGAATTCAAGGGCATAACTTTAGAATGGCACTATTAGCATCTGTATTACCTCATGGGGCCTTCTAAAATTGTGAATGGATAGCACTGTCACTTCTAAATTTAGACCAAAAATTGCAAATTAGTTTACATTTTTACAGATCTGCAGGATATTTGTGCCATAATGTAATATAATAAATAGCATGCAATGAATATGTAATGTAAGCCTTAGATAGATGGATGGACAGATAAAAAGATAGTACTGGCTTGTAAAATATAATTAAAAGATATCTTCATACACTCATAATACTGGGTAAAACTGGGTAACGTTTTAGTAATGCTGGAGAAGTTAACTATTCTCTAAAATAGACCACATGCTAGTTCATAGAACAGGTTTAAGTAAATGCAAGAGAATTAAAGTTATCTCCTGTATACTGTCAAATTATACTTGCCTTGAAATTGGGCAAAAAGGAAAATAAATTCCAAGATCATCACAAACAATTTGAAATCAAACACCACACGACTGATCAACCAATGGGTCACAGGAGAAATTAAAGACAAAATTAAACAGTTACAATTACAAAAACAGTTACAATTACAATTAAACATTACTATAAAATGGTAACTCCAGTAAAACATACAGGAAACCTATGGGACACAATGAAAGCAGTTCTACAAGGAAAATTCAAAGCAATGAACGCCTATAGCAGGATAACAGAGCAAGCTCAAATAACCTAATGCTGAACCTCAAGTAACTAGAAAAAGAGGAGCAATACAAACCTAAAGCTCATACTAGACAGGAAATTATAAGTATCAGGGCAGAAATCAATGCAATGGAGACTAAGGGAACAATACAAAATTCAACAAATCTAAGAGTTGGTTATTTGAAAAGATAAACAAAATTGACAGACCCCTAGCCAACCTTATAAAAAACAAAGGCTCAAATCACGCTATTAGGAATGAAAAGGGTGAAATTAACAGTGATCCAGTGGAAATCCAGGGGATAGTAAACACATACTTTGAAAACTTGGATTCCAATAAAATGGAAAATTTAGAAATGGATAGATTCCTAGACACAAATGAACTTCCAAAGTTGGATGAAGAAGATATAGAAATGTTAAGCACCCCAATATCAATCTGTGAAATTGAAAATATAATAATTTAAAAAAAACCTACCAACAAAGAAAAGCCTTGGGCCTGATGGCTTCACTGCTGAATTCTGCAAAACATTTAAGGAAGAGTTAATGCCACTAATTCTCAAACTTTTTAATGAAATTGGAAGGAAGCAGTACTCCCAAAATCATTCCTCATGACAACCATTATCTTGATTCCAAAAGCAGAAAAAAAGACCCAACCATAAATACAGAACTATAGACCAATCTCCTTAATTAATATTGATGCAAAAATCCTCAATGAGATACTGGCAAACAAAATACAGAGAAACATCAAGAAGATCATACACCCTGATCAAGTTGGATTGATTGATCCCAGGGATGCAAGGGTGGTTCAATATATGTAATCAATAAATATAATACACTATATTAGCAGACTCAAGAACAAAAAACATATGGCTATCTCAATAGATGCAGAAAAAGCAATTGACAAAATCCAAACCTATTCATGATCGAAACCCTACAGAAAATCCGAATAGTAAACTTTATTTCAAACCAGTAAAAGGTATTTATAAGAAAGCAATAGCCAGCATCATACTACATGGTCAAAAAGTGAAACCTTTCATACTAAAATCAGGGACAAGACCAGAATCTCTGACATTACTGCTCTTGTTCTATAGTACTGGAAATATTAGCCACAGCAATTAGGGAACAGAAAGAATAAAAGGAATAAAGATAGGTAAGGAAGAAGGTAAACTGTTATTATTTGTGGATGACATGATTCTCTTATAGGGATCCTAAAAACTCAACTAAAAGACTGCGTGACTTAATCGCCAAATTTAGCTGTGTAGCTAGATACAAGGTCAATGCTCAAATATCGATAGCCTTTGTATACAAAAAAAAACAAACTTACTAAGAGAAAAATTGAGGAGTTAATCCCTTTCACAATAGCATCTAATAAACTGAAATATCTAGGAAGCAATCTAACAAAGGAGGTGAAAGACCTCTACTTTGAAAACTGTAGAACTCTGAAAAAGGAGAGAGAAGAGGATATTAGAAAATGGAAAAGCATCCCTTGTTCCTTCGTAGGGAGAACCAACATCATCAAAATAGCTTTACTCCCACAACTACTATACAGACTCAGTGCAATTCCAATTGAAATACCATCACCATACTTCACAGAGCTAGGAAAAAATAAACCAAAAAATTCATCTGGCACCACAAGAGACATACAATAGCAAAGGCAATTCAACCAAAAAGGACATGGTAGGGGGGTATTGTGATCCCCAACTTGAAACTTTACTATAAAGCCATTGTGATAAGAACTGCATGCTACTGGCAAAGTAGTAGACCCTAGGATGAGTGAAGCATATTAGAAGATCCAGAAAATAAAATCTAGATACACTAAGCCACCCAATCTTTGACAGAGAAGCTAAATATCCTCATTGAAGGAAAGATAACCTCTTTAACAAATGGTGCTGGAAAAACTGGAGTTTAACCTACCAAAGATTAAAACTAGACCTATCTCTTTCACTGTGTACTAAACTAGAATCAAAGGGGATTAGAGACTTAAATGTTAGCACAGAAACACTAAACCTGCTGCAAAACAGGTTAGGAAAACTTGGAGACATTGGCTTGGGGAAAGACTTTAAGCATGAGCTCTAGCAGAAGAAATCAAAAAAATGAGATCTCTTTTTATTAAAATTCTTCTGCACACAAAAGAAACCACTGACCAAGGGAAAAGATAACCAAAAAATTAGGATAGCGTTTTTACCAGCTGTTTCTCAAAGACATACTATCTAGAATGTATAAAAAGCTTAAAAATAATCAGCCCTCCCAAATTTAAAGACTCAGTTCAAAAATGGACAGTGAAATGTACAAACACTTTTCAGAGGAAGATGTAAAAGTAGCTAAAATGCAAATGAAATGCTCAACATTGCTGGTCATTAAAGATATGCAGATAAGAGCAACACTGAGCTTCTTTTTCACTCCACAAAGAATGGCTGCTATTTCAAAATTGCGGAGCAACTAATGTCAAGGCTGTGAGGAAGAAGGGACTCTTCTCCACTGTTGGTGGGAATGTAGACTCATAAAAGCACTGTAGAGAATAGTGCAGAGATTCCTCAAAAGACTACAGTTAGAAGTACCATTTGACCCTGGTATTGCACTGCTAGGAATATACACAGAATTACAAGTATCATATCATAGTAACATATGTGCACCTGTGTTCATAGCAACTCAGCTTTTGATAACTAAGTCTTGGAAACAAACCAAATGCCCATCAACTAGAGACTGGATAAAGAAGTTGTGGTTTTTGTATGAAATGGAATATTACTCTGCCTTAAATGATAAAAATGTGAGTCATTTTTACTCAAATGGATGTACCTTCATGACATACTCATAAGTGAAATAAATAGGTCACAGATATGTAAATATCATATCTGTTCTCTGGTATACAAAACTGAACATGTAAATAAGTTCTAGAATATATGATGGATATTATGACATAGAAAACAATCAAAAGGAATGGGGTGGAGAGTGAGTAATGAAAGGTATATAGAAAAAATATGATGCCAATAAAAAAGGGAACATTTCTATAGGAAACTTGGTGTGGGAATGTGATGAGGGGAAGGAATAAATATGATACAGAAAGAAAATAAAAGAGCATGTATAAAGGCGGTGAGGAGTTGTGGGTGGGTAGGGATATGGGTAAAAATGAGAATTAACTTGTGTCATATACTGGTACAAATTCCCCAATGTTATACGTGATTTTGAGATGTATATAAATTGTACCAATAAAGAATTCAATTAAAAAAGGGAAATAAAACTTATGTATTTAGGGTACAGAGGATTATGGGGTGGGTAGGGGAATGGGAAAAATGAGCATTAAAATGTGTTATATACTGATACAAATTCTCAATATTGAGTGTGATCATGATGTGTAAATTCAATGTGTCAATAAAGATTTTAAAAAATGATCTGTAAATGTAAGAATTAAATGAAATAAATGGCAGCACATATTCTATATACTGTCCAGTACCTTGCAAAAGTAAAGTAATATAAACCAACATTATAACATGCTTTAGCAAGAAGTATCTCCCCAATTTAAATATTTTTATTGTCATATTTTAACATACCTGTAGTGCCTGTCATCGCTTCTTGGTGATGCCAGGTTGCCACAGTAGGCAAAGAGAACAGTTGTCTCCAATTTTGAAGACCTGTGGATAGAATTTTAGTAAAATTTGTACAGAAACCAAAACATGACAAGATAGTTATATGTTCTCTCATACTGTTTTCAAGAGTGTGTCAGAAAAAAAATAACCCAAGAGAAAAGGCTGGCATGTTCAAGAAGGTGGTTGTTTCAATGCTACCACTTGAAATTGTATAGAAATGGCTGCTTTGTGAGAAGGTATATCCCATTTATATTACAAAGGTCACAGACTCCATACGTAATGCTGTTAGTAGTTTTACTTCTTTGAGATCTAGAGGACTATCTTTATATTCGCGAATACTCTGAAACCCATAGAAAGTGCTAGCATCTAAGTTCAAGCATCCTAAGCTTTTTCAGTTACAAACAAAACCAATTCTAACTTTCTTTCAGGGGGCTACATAAATTATCCATGCTATAAAAAGGAATTTCAAAATCAACTGCTAAATCTTTACTGATGTGAGAAAATTGCAAATGGAAAGTTTTATTTTGATATATTTTCATTATATCCAAGGAGTACAACCTGCTTAAGGATGCAACCTACTATTTCATACTGTCAAAGATTTTGAAGAGGCTTTTGTGTTTTGTTTAGTGTAGTTTTCTTCTAAAACAAGTAAAGATATTAAATTTAGGTAAAATTCAAACTGATATTATAATTTATGTTTTAGGCATACAGTTTTATGTGAAGCACAAGTACCAGCTTAGAAAGGTAGTTCTTTGAAAAGATCATAGTTATATAATACATTGTTGTTCATATTTTGATTAAAGAAGAAAATATAATGTGCTCACCATATAGAAATAATTCCCAGATACCTTGTTTATCCTTTAGGGCACTACAAAATAACTATAATACTGCACACTGAGAGATAAGGAATATTTAAAGGAAATGTGGTAAATCACTTATATGGAAACCAACACCTCATGTATCTTTATAAAGCTTACATAAGTTTATAAAGCTATTTTAAAAGTATCAAATTGCCTCAAAGTGTAAGTCAGTTCAATTCCGTATAATTGTATATAGTAGCAAAAGTCATACTGATTTTTACCATGTAGGAGAAAGAATACAAAACGGCAAATTGAGAATCAAGCAGACTAATTTTTACTTCGTCGCTGTGTGATTTGGTATAAAATATAGCTAGTTATTTTTTTCTCCAATTGCAAATCAATGATGTTATTTATGTACCCACTTATCTACTCCTTGCTGTAACATTACATCAATGTTTGCTAATCATGAGCCACACAAAGTTTTGTGATCATATATGTATAGAAGGTTCTAAAAACATGCATCTAGTTTGATCACTGTTCATTATTATGGAAGGCAATACATAACTTCAGTGTGAAGAGACAGTCAAAAATATAGAGACACTATCCACAGAGGAGTAGCATACTGTTAAAGGAAAGAGTTTAGCTAGGAATAGGACTCAGCTCTCAGCAGCCTGGAGACTTGTTTGTTTGTTTTTGATTTTTAGTCTTTTTTGGTACATTGTATATGGACATGATCACAATCAATATTGAGAATTTGTACCAGTATATGACACAATTTATTTCTCATTTCTTCCCATTCCCCTAGCCACCCCACAACCCCTTGGACCGTATACATAAGCTTTGTCTCCCTTGTTTTATTACCATCGTATTTTTTCTCATCCTTCATTACTTATGCTTCCACCCCATTTCCCTTTGAATATTTTCTGTTTCATAATGTCCATCATATATTCTAGAACTCATTAGCATCTTCAATTTTTCATAACAAAAAAGATACGATATTTACTCAGTAAGCCTGGAGATTCTTACTAGTTCTAGTTTCACCTGGCAAGTAGGTAAGTTCTGAGATATGTCTCTCTATTTTTAGAAGTCACTCTGATGTGCTTTCATGCAGTCACACACACACACAAATGCGCACACACAAACACACAGAGATTTTCGACTGAGAACTGACTTAAAATTTTGACTTTGAGCTGGAGCAAGTGGTATTCATTTGGAAGAAACTAGAGTCTAAACTTTGCATTTTGTAGTATTTTGTTTAGTTTTCTTTTTGTTTATTGGGCTAAGGATACTTTCAAGATCCTGGGCAGTAACAGAGAGTATCCAGTCAACCACAGGATACAGAGGCCAAAATCACTCCACATTCCACAGGGTCCTGTGTTGTGCAGTTATGATGTTCAGTAGGGCAGATACATGAAATATATCTTCAATTTATATTTTTAACTTTTCTTGGGTTTATTGGGACATGACTCATATGTAAAGGAGCTTGTGTGTGTATGAATATGTGTGCACGTTCCTTCCCATGCACATACTAAAAATTCTGTTTCTGTGAATACACTTTATTTCTTTGTTCTACTGCAGAACATAAACATTTAATTCAGATGTTATTTGATAAAATGTAATAAATGAAGAAAAGGGATCTTGAAACTATTAATCTTTATTTTGAACATCTAAAGTACTTCAATACATAAATAAGTACTCCAGAAGATACAAAAATAACTCTTTAACTTATAAAAGTCATTCAAAGTGTCTCTAAAGGATTTATATTTTATTTGAGAGTCAGAAGTATTTAGGGTCTCTTCAATTAAATGAAATAGTAAGTTACCTCTGGTGTAGCTATAGAGAAATTTAGCGATGTTAAAGAATGGGATAATTATAGGTACATGAGAGATACTTAAAACTCATTGAGCATTAATAATGATCATTGAGATAATTATTATTTCATATACTATTTCATTATCTATAATTCAATACATGAAAAAGGCATTGAAAAAATGAAAAATGGAAGTGGGAAGTGTCACCGAGGTCATGTCAAAATTTAGCCTTCATGCTCTTTATTATTCCATCCTGCCAGCACTAATCACTCTTCAGGACTGACATTTCCTAGGCAATTTATACTCTACTCTATTCTTAAGATTTATTTTTAAGAGGCCTTGCATGAATCCACATAAATTTGGTCTTTTTAGAAGCCAGTCAGGTTGAGGAGAGCAGTTAATGGGACAAATGTCATGTGGCAAGTTAGAAAGCATTGTCCCTGACAATAAATATTTTTAAAAAAAATTGATGAGTTTCGGCTAAAGGTTAACTTTTCTATCCGTCAGACTTTTGTAAACTCAGTTATAATTTAGAAATGTATACAATAGGAAGTGTTTTCCATAGGCATAGTTTGGAGTGACGTCTTGCTAATTTACCTTCCCAAAGCATTTGCTTTCTTATCCTCCTGAGTGAAAAAATATTAAATGAAATATAATATATTCGGTTTCAAAAATCTAACACTGAGCTGATTTGGTCCAAAGACATTGTATTCTTTTCTTTGAAAGAAACAAAACCTAGCAGGTGACATTTCTGTGGGGTCGTCATTTTCATAAAAGTGGTTTGCTTTGACAACAAATGAACAGTATAGAGTTTCTTGCATAAACACAAATTAAAGTGAAATGAAAGAGACTCCCTGGAACAAGCACTAGCATCTCCAAGCTCTGTATCATTCAGGGAGCTCTGGTGAGACTTTTAGAGGAATATCTGTGTACAACAGGGTAAAAGTAAATCTGTTACTAAGATTTTTGTTTGTATAATTTATTTTCTGTAAGACTAATGACTTTTTCAGTTATTTTACAAGATGAAATTTATTTTATCTTTTTAAATAAATAAAATTTATTTTTATGACTCAAAAAATCCTAGCTTCTTAGACAATATAGGGCTCTTATTTTTTATTGGTCTGCAAATTTGTGAATTTGTGTGTGTGTGTGTGTGTATACACACATATACAAATACCCACAGAAATCACTAATAATTACATACTTTTTAAATAATACTTATAAGGTATATGATTTTATATATATACATATATATATGCAAAACCATATATATGTATATGTTTTGTTATATATATGCATATATATTTTGAAGCTCATCTGTCCTCAGAAATATGTGTGTGTGTTTTTGAGACAGGGTCTTACTTTGTAGTTCAGGCTGGCTCTGAGCTCATTCTGTAGCCTAGGCAAGCCTCAAACTCAGCAATCCTCTTGTCTCTGCCTCCCGAGTGCTGAGATTACAGGGGTGAGCCACCACGCCCGGCATTGTGGTATGTGGTATGTGGTATTGATTGCTGGTGGGCGTGAGTCTACATGCCCAGCACTGTATGTGGTTACCGGAGATCGAACTCAGGACCTTGCTCTTGCTAGGAAGGCGCCGGAACCACTGAGCTAACCCTCTGGCCCAGAAATATATATTTTATTCAAGTAAAGAAACCTGTTATTTCTTAACAGAGTTTTTTTTCCTAAGTAACAATTACATGGAAAACATTCTTTTTGTGTTTAAACTCCATTATTATGATGATAACTTTTTAAAATATGTTTTTCATAATTTTCAAAAAGATAATTCTTATCCTTAGTATTTTTATTAGATTGTACAATACATTATAAGATATTATTTTAAGGTTATAAATTTGGCTAACAGAACCAGTTAGTTTGGTAAATAAATAAATGTGTAGATGTATTCTCACTTATAGCATCACATAAGTTGGGCGACCGAATTATTATATACTAACTGAATGTACTTCCGCGTGTGGTGGTACAAGCTTGTAATCTCGGTACTGCAGAGGCTGAAGGAGAAGGATCATGGTGAGTCTGAGGTCCACCAGAGAGAGGTACAAAGCGCATTCAAGGACAGCCAAACTCATAGAACCTTTCTCACACACACAAATGCACACACACATAAACTTAACTGAATTTTCCTGCATTTGTGTTGTACTATTTCACTAAAATATAAAGAGAAAAGAGATTAAGAAGAGATATATTTAAAGCAGAAGTATATATATATATATATATATATTTGTATTCATTGATAGAGTCTTTCAAATTTTGTCCTGTAATTTTTCTTAGTACATGCTGCAGTACACACAGTTTACAGTTATCTTGGGGAGCGAGGTATATATACATAACACAACTTGCTTCCTTTTCCTAAAAATCTCTTTCACATCTCTGTTGCCTTCCTCCTCCTCTAATTTCTCTTTCCTCATTTACATTCATATTGATACTATTAATCTTCATTCATGTGTATGGAATATAATGTTTACATTCATGAGGTTATTAAGTTCCTGTACAAGACATATCTTCACACTATTTATTTTCCCTTTTGCTCCTCATCTCTCTCCTCCCATAGTCTCTTGCATCAATCTCTATTTGCAATAGATCCACTCCATTGCCTCCTATTATTCTTCTATTGATCTCTTTGTTGTTTATCAAGTTCCCTCCAACCTTAGGAATGTCATCCATTTATTTAACTATACCTGGGATGCTTCAGTCCTTCACCTATATTTTGAGATTTTTAATTTGACCAGTCTTTCATGCTTCAGTTGAGATGTTTCTGTACTGAACAGATTTGTTTGATATTTCAACTTAATTTAGTTTTTATTTTTATTTTTTTTAGACTTTATTGGTACAGGGTATATATACATATCATGATCACATTCATCATTGAGTTTGTACCAGTGCATGATACATCTTGATTTTCATTTTTTCACATTCCCCTGCCCTCCCTACAACTCTCTGCCAGCAATATACATAAGATTTATTTCCTTTTTTTATTATCAAATGTTTTCTTTCCCTCTTTGCTTTCCCTTACTCCCTTTTCCCCTTTTCTTTTGAACATTTTCTTTCTATTTCACAATACCTATCAAACATTTAGAAGCCATTTACACCTTCAGTTTTTCACATGAGAGAAATGATACAGTATTTACATATCTATGTCCTGTTTATTTCACTTATGAGGATATCCTGAATCTACATTCATTTGAGTTTAAATGACTTAAAGGTAACATTCTTTGCGGCTGAATAACAATCCATTTTACAAAAAGAGAGAGAGAGAGATGGGCCGGAGGGTTAGCTCAGTGGTTCCGGCGACTGCCTTGCAAGCGCAAGGACCTGAGTTCGATCCCCGGTTACCACATATAATGCTGGGCGTGGTGGCTCACGCCTGTCATCCCAGCACTCGGGAGGCAGAGACAGGAGGATTGCTGAGTTCGCGGCGGCTTGCCTGGGCACCATAGTGAGCTCAGGGCCAGCCTGAACTACAAAGTGAGACCCTGTCTCCAAAAAAGCAAAAAAAAGGAGAGAGAGAGAGAGAGAGAGAGAGAGAGAGAGAGAGAGAGAGAGAGAGAGAGAGAGAAAAGAGAGAAAGAAAGAAAGAAATTCACATCTACTTTACCCAGTCTCTTGTTGATAGGCATTTGGGGTCTTTGTGATATGAAACTTTTAATTTTGTTGTGTATAGACCTAACAGAGAAATAAAAGGGTCAATGGGGACCTCTTACTCCTAGTATTTTAAAGAATCTTCATACTGATCTCCATGGCTGTTGCACCAGTCTACATTCCCACCAACAGTAAAGAAAGGCTCTTTTCTCCCTGCACCCTCACTAGCATTTATTGTTGGTGAATTTCTTGACAGCAGCCATTCTTTGGGAGTGAGATGGAATCTCAGTGCTGCTTTCATCTGTATCTCTTGAATGGCCAGATATGTTGAACATTTCTTCATATGTTTCTTTGCTGCCTTTACTTCTTCACCTGAAAGACATCTGTTCATTTCAGATGCCCATATTTGAATTGGGTCTTTAAATTGGGGGTATGATTTTTTAAAAGTTCTTTTTATGCTCCTGATAATAGTCCTTTGTCTAAGAAACAGCTGGTCAAATTTTTTTTTCCTATGATATTGGCATAGGGAAAGATTTATGAACAAAATCTCAGCAGCACAGGAGCTCGAAGAAGGAATCAACAACTGGGATCTCATCTTATTAAAAAGCATCTGCACAGCAAGAGAAAGCACCAACAGAGTGAAAAGACAACCTACAAGGTGGGAAAAAAATCTTTTTGTTTGCTTTAATAGTTTCCTGTACTTATCTTTCACAGCAAGCATTATTTTTGTACTTAAGAATTATAGATATATTCATTCATTTAAAGAAAATTATCTCTGTAAACTCAGAGAAATGTGCGTCATGGTTAATAGTAGGTATTGCACAAATATTGGTGAATAAATATTTGTATCCTATAATTATTATAGGTAGAAAAGCGAGCTAGACATATGTAGGCAGATAGATAGGACTGGCCCTTAAAAGAAAACCAAAAAACCAACTTGGAGGTTACTGCTGCCGGAGAAAAGCTACCCCACCCATATAAGATAAATAGCTCATTGAAATTCCAAACAAGGAGCCATCAAGATATTCTAAAGAAGGCTCCGACCTCCTGGGGCAAAAGGCTGATGATATCTTAACCCACCTCCCCGGAAAAATTCCTGTTTGATTGTTATAACCTATCTACCTTTTTAAAAATCTCATTGGTGTCCCCCACTTTTGAACCCACCCCACCTCGTGATTTTGGTCCATAAAATCTCCCTAAAGAAAGCAATCCTGGGGTTACCCACTTTCTGGGCCTCCCTTCTGTCTCTCTTAAGGCAGAAGCTTTCTCTCTCAATAAAATTTTCCTACTCAAACCTCCGTTGTTCCTAAAATTCATTCTTCGATTTTTAGAGAACACGAACTCGCATTTCAGCTGGGGAGTTAGGCCTTAACTCTCCTGCGTCATAATGACATTATGACGTAAAGTTTTAAGGGTATTAAAATGGTTTCCAGAAATAGAAAATTCTAAAAATGCCAGGGAAAATGAAAAAAAAAATAAGAATGGGGCTCAAGAAATGGGTAAAGCAGAAGAAAGGAACAGAAAAGAAAAGAAAAAAAAAAGAGAACTAAGATGTATTATGTACCTTTACCAATTCTCCATAGGAAATGTAAATATGTATTTTCAACATGTACATAACAATAAAAAGCAAGTAAAAGTGTATTATCTTGTTTCAGTGAGATATTAGGAACTCACGCATTTTTTTTCTTGCTCCATTTGTTTATTGGTGCATTGTATATGAACATCATGATCACATTCAATATTGGGAACTTGTACCAATATATGACACGATTTAATTCTCATTTTTCCCCATTGTTCTTCAGGACATACTCTTAAGTGAAATAATTAGGTCACAAACATGTAAATATATCTGTTCTCTGGTATGAGAAACTGAAGTTGTTAATGTTGGGACCAAAGAATCTTCATTTTATAAGTCACCCCTATCTGCTGTTTTAACTGTGAATGAGCATTGTACTTTGTAAAGAAGTCCTGTGTAGATGTGATATATTCTGTAAAGATAACTGTGACAACTTACTAATTGTGCTAATTGTGTGAAGTTTCCTAAAACCCCCCAGGCAAATCAGTAAGGTTGCTGCACTGGTTGCGCTGCTCGCCAAGTACAGCGATTTCCTGAAAAGCTTAAGGGGACATAGCTCACATAGCTTACCAGTGAGTTAATCGTTGGGGCTCTTCCTACCAAGGGTCTCCTTGTTCTGACGTAGTTAGCCCTTCCACAAAATGTCCTTGTATTTACTTTCCCTCCTCCGCCAATGCCCCTCCAAGCAAGTACATTAGCTTAAATTGTTAGCCAATCCTTATTAGTGACCCTACCCCTTCCTGTAAGTAACCCGACACCTTCCTGTATGTAGGCCAAAAATGCTTTAAAAGAGCCGGTAACGAAACCACGTGGTCTCCAATCTGATATTGGTAGACCCACTGCATGCTGTGCTAATAAAAGTGCCATTGTTCATTACATGCGTGTGTTGTCTTCCTCGGGATAGCATGATCCAGACCTTACATTAATAAATTTTAGAATGCAGGATGGATATTGTGAAATAGAAAGTATTCAAAGGGAAATGTGGTGAAGGGGTGAGTAATGAAGGGGTAAAGAAAGGACGGTCATACAATTTGTTTTTAACCTGATGCTTGTAGCCTATAGAGAGTTTTAAAGCCCACAGGCACATTTAGTTCTAGACGGTTCCATTTCCAAACACTGCACAGTCACTTTAAAGTAGTATTGTTCTAAATTGAGTTCTCCAAAAGCAGACTGAGACACAGATATATGTGTAAATGATTTATTAAGGAACTGCTGGAAGGCAAACTGGGTGAGGAAGTAGAAAAAGCAGGAGGAGAAAGGGGAGAGAACAAGGAACCAGACAGAAAGACAATTTCAGGCAAAATCTGAGTTTTGCTTTATGGGATATGGCAGAAGACCTCCGAATTATACCGTGGTAGACGTCTCAGTTAAAAACAAGTGACTAGGGCCTTTCTTTTACTAGGACATTCTTGGCTCTTGCCTGCTAGGACCATGTAAGTGTGGTCCGTGTTTTGTGTAATTCTGGTTCTCCTTGTGTTCAAGGGGCCAAGATCAATTCCTTAAAATCACAGCTGTGGGCTAGGACGAAGCAAAGCAAAGCCAGAATAAGCTAGGAAAACTGATTCACAAAAGCTATAATGGATCTGAAAGGAAGTGGCTCCAACACTAGCAATGTTTACTACAGTGAGGCTCACAGGACAGCATCATTTGCATTTGTAAGAAGAATCTCAAGCATTTAGAGGATAATGATTTCCCTTTAATTATGTCATTTTCAGTGAAGAGGCAGGTATTGACTCTTGAGACATGTATTCATTTCCATGATTCCTAAACTTTGTTTTTATAAAATTTGACCAGGGGACATATATCCTTATCCTGGGACAAAGAAGCAGGCATATTAATTAACCCTAGCATTAAATACAAACTTTAAAGCCGCTCATCAATAAACTGGTAGCTAACAATCATTTCCTATGAATTAGTTTTAGCAATTAGTCACTAAGTTTCTTGATGACTGAACTTTATTTTATTATTTTATTTTATTTTTTAGACAGGGTCTCACTTTGTAGTTCAGGCTGGCCCTGAGCTCACTATGTAGCACATGCAAGCCTCGAACTCAGCAATCCTGTCTCTGCCTCCTGAGTGCTGATATTACAGGCCTGAACCACCACACTTGACATTGTGGTATGTGGTACTGATTGCCGGTGGGCGAGAGTCACGAAGCCCACGTATCCCCTGGTATGTGGTTACCAGGGATAGAACCAGGGACCTTGCGATTGCTTGGCAGGTGCTGGAACCACAGAGCTAAATCTCTGGCTCTGATGACTGATTTTTTAATTCAGCGTTCAAATTTCTTTATCTTGTGTACTTTAAATAGCCATCATGAATGAATTTGAATATTATTTTTATTTTCTTCTTGGCATATAAGCCAGTTTAGTACATTGTGTTGAATTAACATAGTTCAAAACTTGGATATGTTCTTATTTATAAGCATTCTGGCTATATAGTATTTGTTCGTGTATTTTCATGGTTCTTCAGTGAAATCTTATGATGTTTGCTTTAAATTTTTCCTAATAAAATGGTCAGATAATTAGTAGTCTTGGCTGTGTTTCTTACATGAGTCCATAAATCCCTGCTGAAGTCCATAAATCCCTGCTTTAAGAATTCTGCATTATTAAGAAGTTATTTTTCTTAGGAATAACTAAATTTTCATTTGCAAGACAGTGTTGCTATCAATTATTTTAGCAGACAGATACATTGTAGATGGTATGAAGGCTCTGTATTTCCTGAAGTACCAGAAAACGTTGTATTATTCATGCTTCTATTATTATTTTGCTTTCTTTTCTTTTTTTCTACCATCACATTTTTTCTCTCCTTTCCCTTACCTTCCCCTTCCCTTTTCCATTTGAACATTTTCTTCCTATTTCACAATATTTATGACTACTTTCAAACAAATAATTTCAGCTTTCCATCTTTGAAGAAAAAGTGGGTTTTAACCGCTTGTGAGATCCATACGCTCCTGTACACCTCAGTATCTTCTTCATGCCACAACTCAAAAGGTTGTATAACTATTTTTAAGAAAATATCTTTGCAATTTGACTGTGGAAAGACTGCTTTTCCAGGTAGCATAAATTCATTTTATTGGTCAAAATTACATCACATATGGAAGGATAATATTGTTGTTGGAAGAGAAAGTTTCTTTGCACGGTAGGCACCAATTTCACAGATAAGAAAATATGATGCTAAAAAAAAAGGGAGTAACTGTTCACAGTAATGCAGCCCACACAGCATCTCAATAATGTCTATGCATCTCATTTATGAGCACAGAATTAAATATGTCCTGGTTTCTAGAATAAGGAAATTCTTCAGTAATATGGTTAATCCTTCTCTCAGATGTGTTATAATTAAATGTTTCTCATCTTCTTTCCCCAATTTTTTTTTTTTTTTTTTTTTGCTTTTTGAGACAGGGTCTCCCTTTGTAGTTCAGGCTGGCCCTGAGCTCACTATGGTGCCCAGGCAAGCCGCCACGAACTCAGCAATCCTCCTGTCTCTGCCTCCCGAGTGCTGGGATTACAGGCGTGAGCCACCACGTCTGGCATTTCCAATTTCTTGACATTATATACAATATATATTACAAATATGAAAAAGTTGTTTCATTAGTGAATGTTGTATTAGCTATTACTGTGATTATTACAATTTATTATGAGTTTATTATATAAATTATCTTTTCCTGTATTGTGAATAAAATTCAAATTCATACCTTGAACTTTTATTGATAGAAGTGGAGAAATAGGGTACAAAGATAATTTTCCATTTCAAAAGAAATGTGTGCAACAGGGTGGTTGGTATGTAGGAGATTTTGATACATTGTGACATGGAAGAATACTGGTTTATGCTTTGTGAAATAAAAGGATAGGATGAAAATATAACACTGAACCCTGGAATTCTAGGATTCAGAGAACATAGTTGCCTTTAAGCTGCAAAAAAACTGGAAAATAAATGTTTCTAAAAAAGGATTTTTGTGACAATTTTAGTTTTCCTCATGAGATCTGTAAAAAGAAGTGCTTATCCACTAAAAATAACTTTCAATTTAGCCTAAGCAAAGCTGTAATACATTCCATTCCATTACTATTGCCTCACTGTTGGCATACTACACATACCTGAAAATACCTTTTTAAATTTTATAACTATATATGAAGGAATGAAATGCATTAATAATATGTTTGTGTCTAACAAAATGTATATACGTTATACAAATAAATTAAAATGTCATCATAAACCTGATTTTATATATACACACACACGTGTGTGTGCATTTATATATATAAAATCTCAAGCATTACATGGCAATCCAATAATACATAAAATTTTGATGATCTTTTGTATCAGTTAAAACTTAAAAAATAATAAAATGTCATAATCTCTTGCATGTTCATTTGCCAATTTTCACTTGAATCTTTAACATTTAATAACTTTATAGAAGAATTAATACTATATACTCAGGTATATGATTACATTACTATATGGCACAGAAAAGCATTCAAAAATGATACATTTTCTAAATTAAGAAGTTTCACTTTTAACTTAACATTATGTTACTTTTCTTCAATTACTATCCTTAATTTAAAAAATAATTTTAAAAAGAAATTGAAAATGCAATGGAAACTGATTGTATGCTAATTCTGATTTCATTCTAATAAACATTAAATACATCATGGAAATGTTTCCTTTAATTTATATTAATTCATATAATTTTGGATCTAGCTCAACTAATAGTCCGTATTTTAGAAACTAGATAGGAAAGGAAAGGAAAAAAGAGAAAGAAAGAAAGAAAGAAAGAAAGAAAGAAAGAAAGAAAGAAAGAAAGAAAGAAAGAAAGAAAGAAAGAAAGAAAGAAAGGAAGGAAGGAAGGAAAGAAAGAAAGAAAGAAAGAAAGAGAAACAAAGAAAGAAAGAAACAAACACAAGCAAGCAAAGAAAGAAAGAAAAAGAAAAACAAAGAAAGAGAAAAGAAAATAATATGAGGGTGAAAGAGAAATCAGACCATTCTAATATTTTATAAGTATAATATTATTTCAGGTTTGATTCACTTTGAGTAGTTTTATCAGATCAACTAAAAATTTAGTGAATAATGGTTATGTTTTAATAATATATAATGTACAGTTTAAGAATGAAAATTGTTTGATTACAAATTATCTGACAGAGTAGTTTTGACATTGATGAAAACTACTTTACCATGAATTGTTAATTTTTGAATTCAGATGATGTATTAAAGTTCAATTCACCTTCCTGTCTAAGTTTGTGTATGTTGAAAATCATGTATAGTAAAACCTGGCCTTTTAAACAAATGGCAGATGGGAGCCTGCTACATGTAATGTCTTCAAGTAAATTATAACTAGTCTTCAAACAAGAGGGCTTGAATAAGAAAACTATATGTGACATATTAGCTGGAAATACAGCTGCTAATAGTAGTGTTAATTTTATTGTGTTTGTTTGAAGAAAAATAAACTTTTCAGCTCTTGTTGATAAGAGGTGCTTTTTAATGATTTGGTAGAAGTTAGGGAAGTTTTCAAAATTCAATGAGGACTTCGAAATAGCTCTTAAGTCCTTAATGTAAACATTTTTGGGATTTAAAACTGACAATAGACTTATTTAATATTGGAAAAAAAATGTATGCAGTTTGAATGCCAGATAAAAAATAGAATGAAATTCTTTCTAGGAGAGTGCTAAAGAAAGAGAGAGAAAAGGGAGCGAGATAAAATAAATTAAATTAAATGACGTATTTTTCTACTTTCGATTTGGATTTATCCTCACAAGATTGAAGTCTGTCCAGGGCTGGGATCACTCGAGGGTCTGTGATAACCTGGTCGCTAGATTGGAGTTGGCCCCTCGGGGTGCAGGGGTCCCCACTCACTGTGTGGTGGCTGTCTTTGCAGGATGGCCTCAGGAGGCGCAAGTCTTTCATTGTCCAGCTGTCACTCAGGCAGCAGCGGTGCTCCTGCAGCAAGCAAAATTTAACCACCTGAGGAATAAGTCCGTAAACATTACAAATAAAGTCCCCCTCAATATTGTGAAATAGTAAATATTCAAAGGGAAATGGGGCTTGGGGGTAAATAAGGAGGGGAAAGAAAAAACATGTTTAAAAAAGGGAAACAAATTGTGTATACAGGGGCGGGGTGTTGAGGGTGAGTAGAGGAAAGGGAAAATTGAAAATTAAGTTGTCATATACTGGTACAAATTCTCAATGTGGAATGTAATTGTGATGTGTATATATAATGTACCAGGAAATAAAATTAAATTTTAAAAAGTCCCCCTCACTCTCTTGGTCAAAACAAGTCATAGTTTGAATCCAGATTTATTGTTTCTGTTTAATGGAGATGAGAGTGGGGATTCTTCAGAAAATTAAGATTAGAGGTACCATTTGACCCTGCTATTCTCCTGCTAAGATTGCACTCAAAGGAATTAAAAGATTCATATTGATATGGAGAAGATATATATGAGCATATATATTTGGAGATATATATGTATATATGTGTATATTTATACATATATTGTAGACTAAAGTTGAGATTTCAGAACTGACTCCTTATATCATTAGCCTCTTGTATTTTTCTAAGAATGCCAAGAAGCATTTCTTTAGCAAATACTGTTGGCATCAATGATAAACACATATAAAATAATGTAATAAACCTCTTTCTGATACAATATATTAAAATTATTATAAAATGGATTCCAGACATAATTTTAAAAACTAAAAGTAAAATCTTGGAACAAAATTTAAGAATGTTTTATACCTTGAATTAGGCCATGGTCTCTTAATCCACTAAAACAAAAGTTGAATTGTACATCAAAAAGAGTAAATACTTTCTGAATTTGAAGCTATCTCCATAAGCACATAAAAACACAACCTATAGAATGAAATAAAATATTTGCAAATTATGTACCTGATAAAGTACCTGTATGTCAAATATATAATAAATTCTACAATTCAAAAATTAAAAAATAACTCAATATGAAATGGTCAATAGTTGTTTCTCCAAAGAAGGTATGCAAATAGCAAACAATTCATAAATAACTATTCAATATCATTAGCTGATAGGAAATTTATTCAAACAAAACAAAGAGATTCGAGTTCATAATCACTAAGATATTATAATAAAAAAGCAGAAACTAATGAATATTGGAGAGATATAAACTAGAATTTTCATACATTAGTGGTGCAGTTATACAAATTCTGCATTAGAAAACAGTTATGTAAGTCTTTAAACTTAAATATAGAATTATCAAATAAACTAAAAAGTCTTGTTTTATTATATAATATATATATATATATTCAAAAGAAGCAATACACCGCTACAAAAAGTGCACATACAAGTGTTCAGAGCCATTCTGTGCTGCAAAAAGAATTTATATATATATATAATTATATATGTGATATATATTATATATCACATATATAATCATATAATATATTACATATATAATTATATATAAATATGTTATATATAATTACATATATTATATAAATTATATATATAAATACATAAATATACATATATGTATATATACACTATATAATATATATCATATATACATATGTATATACATATATACACATATATGTGTGTGTGTGTGTATATATATATATATATATATATATACACACACTTTATCTTTCTGATTTCTGGCATAGAGCTCCTAAAACTTCAAACAGAGATTTTTTTTTCAATGAGATGATTCCTGGGTTACAATTTGGGAATGCTGAGTCTCTGAAGAGGGAAAATGGTCTGAAAATGTGTTAAATATCAGTGTACAATGATTTATCTGACACGGCTGCATGATAAAATCTCCATGAAAAACACTCAACTTCGGAGTACAGTCGACTCAGTTGATATCGAGATGTTGAAGAAATTTTTGAAAAAGACACAACATGTTGGATTAGGGGGAAAAGAATACTCAGGTTGTTAGAATGCCACTTATTCATATAATGAACAGCATTGCCTCTTGTAGTATACATATGTCTTTATAGTATGGCTTTGTTTTTAAGAGATCCAACTTACTAAGTTATTTTAAAATCATTAACAGGATAAAGTGTAAAATGAAAGACAGGCATTACTTTGATGAGGATTTGAAAGGCCAATAGGAGTACAAGGTAGTCAAAAGGAAATAGGAATCTTCTGTATTTACTATGGTAGCCAAGTAGTTATACATTTATGTGAATTAAAATGGAATTTGTGGATAGATTCCATGGTAAATGTCTTTTACTATTTTTTTTTTTTTTTTTTTTTTTTTTTTTTTTTTTTTTTTTTTTTTTTGCTTTTTGAGACAGGGTCTTGCTTTGTAGTTCAGGCTGGCCCTGAGCTCACTATGGTGTCCAGGCAAGCCGCCGTGAACTCAGCAATCCTCTTGTCTCTGCTTCCCGAGTGCTGGGATTACAGGCGTGAGCCACCATGTCCAGCATTGTGGTATGCAGTGTTGATTGTTGGTGGGCGTGTCTCCACGCCCAGCATTATATGTGGTTACTGGGGATC